>JAUJEF010000249.1:0-164000 GCA_030444885.1 Citrus sp. QX-2021 | reverse complement strand
GAGACTTTGCGAGGCGCCTCCGTGTGCCAAAAATAGGCCGCGGGCGCAGCCGTTCCCAAAAATACCCGCCCGAAGGCCGGGGCGCCAAGTTCGTCCAGCGGAAAAAGGGCACAAAAACGGGTGGGCTATAGCCTTGGGGGGTGGGGCTGGCCAACTTCGTCCGCCGGACTCGGAATGGCGTGAGAATTTGCGAGGCGCCTCCGTGTGCCAAAAATAGGCCGCGGGCGCAGCCGCTCCCAAAAATACCCGCCCGAAGGCCGGGGCGCCAAGTTCGTCCAGCGGAAAAAGGCCACAAAAACGGGTGGGCTATACCCCTTGGGGGTGGGGCTGGCCTACTTCGTCCGCCGGACTCGGAATGGCGCGAGACTTTGCGAGGCGCCTCCTTGTGCCAAAAATAGGCTGCGGGCACAGCCGCGCCAAAAAATACCTGCCCGAAGACCGGGGCGCCAAGTTCGTCCAGCGGAAAATGGCCACAAAAACGGGTGGGCTATAGCCTTGGGGGGTGGGGCTGGCCCTCTTCGTCCGCCGGACTCGGAATGGCGCGAGACTTTGCGAGGCGCCTCCGTGTGCCAAAAATAGGCCGCGGGCGCAGCCGCTCCCAAAAATACCCGCCCGAAGGCCGGGGCGCCAAGTTCGTCCAGCGGAAAAAGGCCACAAAAACGGGTGGGCTATACCCCTTGGGGGTGGGGCTGGCCAACTTCGTCCGCCGGACTCGGAATGGCGCGAGACTTTACGAGGCGCCTCCTTGTGTCAAAAATAGGCTGCGGGCACAGCCGCGCCAAAAAATACTTGCCCGAAGGCCGGGGCGCCAAGTTCGTCCAGCGGAAAATGGCCACAAAAAGGGGTGGGCTATAGCCTTGGGGGGTGGGGCAGGCCCACTTCGTCTGCCAGACTCGGAATGGCGTGAGACTTTGCGAGGCACCTCTGTGTGCCAAAAATAGGCCGCGGGCACAGCCGCGCCCAAAAATACCCGCCCGAAGGCCGGGATGCCAAGTTCGTCCAGCGGAAAATGGCCACAAAAATGGGTGGGCTATAGCCTTGGGGGGTGGGGCTGGCCCACTTCGTCCGCCGGACACGGAATGGCGCGAGACTTTGCGAGGCTCCTCCGTGTGCCAAAAATAGGCCGCGGGCACAGCCGCGCCAAAAAATACCCGCCCGAAGGCCGGGGCGCCAAGTTCGTCCAGCTGAAAAAGGCCACAAAAACGGGTGGGCTATAGCCTAGGGGGTGGGGCTGGCCAACTTCGTCCGCCGGACTCGGAATGGCGCGAGACTTTGCGAGGCGTCTCCGTGTGCCAAAAATAGGCCGCGGGCTCAGCCGCGCCCAAAAATACTCACCCGAAGGCCGGGGCGCCAAGTTCGTCCAGCGGAAAAAGGCCACAAAAACGGGTGGGCTATAGCCTTGGGGGGTGGGGCTGTCCAACTTCGTCTGCCGGCCACGGAATGGCGCGAGTCTTTGCGAGTCACCTCCGTGTGCCAAAAATAGGCCGCGGGCACAGCCGCGCCAAAAAATACCCGCCCGAAGGCCGGGGCGCCAAGTTCGTCCAGCTGAAAAAGGCCACAAAAACGGGTGGGCTATAGCCTAGGGGGTGGGGCTGGCCAACTTCGTCCGCCGGACTCGGAATGGTGCGAGACTTTGCGAGGCGCCTCCGTGTGCCAAAAATAGGCCGCGGGTACAGCCTCGCCCAAAAATACCCGCCCGAAGGCCGGGCCGCCAAGTTCGTCCAGCGGAAAATGGCCACAAAACCGGGTGGGCTATAGCCTTGGGGGGTGGGGCTGGCCAACTTCGTCCGCCGGACTCGGAATGGCGCGAGACTTTGTGAGGCACCTCCGTGTGCCAAAAATAGGCCGCGGGCACCGCCGCGCCCAAAAATACCCGCCCGAACGCCGGGGCGCCAAGTTCGTCCAGCGGAAAAAGGCCACAAAAACGGGTGGGCTTGGGGGGTGGGGCTGGCCAACTTCGTCCGCCGGACTCCGAATGGCGCGAGACTTTGCGAGGCGCCTCCGTGTACCAAAAATAGGCCGCGGGCACAGCCGCGCCCAAAAATACCCACCCGAAGGCCGGGGCGCCAAGTTCGTCCAGCTGAAAAAGGCCACAAAAACGGGTGGGCTATAGCCTTGGGGGGTGGGGCTGTCCAACTTCGTCCGCCGGACACGGAATGGCGCGAGTCTTTGTGAGTCAGCTCCGTGTGCCAAAAATAGGCCGCGGGCACAGCCGCGGCAAAAAATACCCGCCCGAAGGCCGGGGCGCCAAGTTCGTCCAGCTGAAAAAGGCCACAAAAACGGGTGGGCTATAGCCTAGGGGGTGGGGCTGACCAACTTCGTCCGCCGGACTCGGAATGGCGCGAGACTTTGCGAGGCGCCTCCGTGTGCCAAAAATAGGCCGCGGGCGCAGCCGCTCCCAAAAATACCCGCCCGAAGGCCGGGGCGCCAAGTTCGTCTAGCGGAAAAAGGCCACAAAAACGGGTGGGCTATAGCCTTGGGGGGTGGGGCTGGCCAACTTCGTCCGCCGGACTCGGAATGGCGCGAGAATTTGCGAGGCGCCTCCGTGTGCCAAAAAAAATAGGCCATGGCGCGCAGCCCTCCAAAATACCCGCCCGAAGGCCGGGGCGCCAAGTTCGTCCAGCGGAAAAAGGCCACAAAAACGGGTGGGCAATACCCCTTGGGGGTGGGGCTGGCCTACTTCGTCCGCCGGACTCGGAATGGCGCGAGACTTTGCGAGGCGCCTCCTTGTGCCAAAAATAGGCTGCGGGCACAGCCGCGCCAAAAAATACCTGCCCGAAGACCGTGGCGCCAAGTTCGTTCAGCGGAAAATGGCCACAAAAACGGGTGGGCTATAGCCTTGGGGGGAGGGGCTGGCCAACTTCGTCAGCCGGACTCGGAATGGCGCAAGACTTTGCGAGGGGCCTCCGTGTGCCAAAAATAGGCCGCGGTCATAGCCGTGTCCAAAAATACCCACCCAAAGGTCGGGGCGCCAAGTTCGTCCAGCGGAAAAAGGCCACAAAAACGGGTGGGCTATAGCCTTGGGGGGTGGGGCTGGCCAACTTCGTCCGCCGGACTCGGAATGGCGCGAGAATTTGCGAGGTGCCTCCGTGTGCCAAAATAGGCCGCGGGCGCAGCCGCTCCCAAAAATACCCGCCCGAAGGCCGGGGCGCCAATTTCGTCCTGCGGAAAAAGGCCACAAAAACGGGTGGGCTATACCCCTTGGGGGTGGGGCTGGCCTACTTCGTCCGCCGGACTCGGAATGGCGCGAGACTTTGCGAGGCGCCTCCTTGTGCCAAAAATAGGCTGCGGGCACAGCCGCGCCAAAAAATACCTGCCCGAAGGCCGGGGCGCCAAGTTCGTCCAGCGGAAAATGGCCACAAAAACGGGTGGGCTATAGCCATGGGGGGTGGGGCTGGCCCACTTCGTCTGCCGGACTCGGAATGGAGCGAGACTTTGCGAGGCGCCTCTGTGTGCCAAAAATAGGCCACGGGCACAGCCGCGCCCAAAAATACCCACCCGAAGGCCGGGGTGCCATGTTCGTCCAGCGGAAAATGGCCACAAAAATGGGTGGGCTATAGCCTTGGGGTGTGGGGCTGGCCCACTTCGTCCGCCGGACACGGAATGGCGCGAGACTTTACGAGGCTCCTCCGTGTGCCAAAAATAGGCCACGGGCACAGCCGCGCCAAAAAATACCCGCCCGAAGGCCGGGGCGCCAAGTTCGTCCAGCGGAAAATGGCCACAAAAACGGGTGGGCTATAGCCTTGGGGGGTGGGGCTGGCCCACTTCGTCCGCCGGACTCGGAATGGGTCGAGATTTTGCGACCAGCCTCCGCATTCCAAAAATAGGCCATGGACACAGCCGCGCCCAAAAATAACCCCCCGAAGGTCGGCGCGCCCAAACCCCCTGCGGAAAAATGGCCAAAAACGGGTGGGCTATAGCCTTGGGGGGAGGGGCTAGCCAACTTCGTCCGCCGGACTCGGAACTGGGCGATACTATGCGAGCGGCCTCCGTGTGCCAAAAATAGGCCGCGGGCACAGCCGCGGCCTAAAATAACCACCCGAAGGCCGGGGCGCGAAGTTCGTCCAGCGGAAAAATGGCCAAAAAAGGGGTGCGCTATAGCCTTGGGGGGAGGGGCTGGCCAACTTCGTCCGCCGGACTCGGAATGGGGCGAGACTTTGCGAGCAGACTCTGTGTGCCAAAAATAGGCTGTCGACACAGCCGCACTAAAAAATAACCCCCCGAAGGTCGGCGCGCCCAAACCCCCCAGCGGAAAAATGGCCAAGAAACGGGTGGGCTATAGCCTTGGGGGGAGGGGCTGGCCAACTTCGTCCACCGGACTCGGAATGGAGCGAGACTTTGCGAGTGGCCTCCGCGTGCCAAAAATAGGGTACGGGCACGGCCGCGCCCAAAAATAACTGCCCGAAGGCCGGGGCGCCAAGTTTGCCCCGCGGAAAAATGGCCAAAAAACGGGTGGGCTATAGCCTTGGGGGGAGGGGCTGGCCAACTTCATCCGCCGGACTCGGAATGGGGCGAGACTTTGCGAGCAGACTCCGTGTGCCAAAAATAGGCTGTCGACACAGCCGCACTAAAAAATAACCCCCCGAAGGTCGGCGCGCCCAAACCCCCCAGCGGAAAAATGGCCAAGAAACGGGTGGGCTATAGCCTTGGGGGGAGGGGCTGGCCAACTTCGTCCACCGGACTCGGAATGGAGCGAGACTTTGCGAGTGGCCTCCGCGTGCCAAAAATAGGGTACGGGCACGGCCGCGCCCAAAAATAACTGCCCGAAGGCCGGGGCGCCAAGTTTGCCCAGCGGAAAAATGGCCAAAAACGGGTGGGCTATAGCCTTGGGGGGAGGGGCTAGCCAACTTCGTCCGCCGGACTCGGAAGGGGGCGAGACTTTGCGAGCAGACTCCGTGTGCCAAAAATAGGCTGTCGACACAGCCACACTAAAAAATAACCCCCCGAAGGTCGGCGCGCCCAAACCCCCAGCGGAAAATGGCCAAGAAACGGGTGGGCTATAGCCTTGGGGGAGGGGCTGGCCAACCGTCCGCGGACTCGGAATGGGGCGAGACTTTACGAGCGGCCTCCGCATGCCAAAATAGACCCATGGGCCCAGCAGCGCCCAAAAATAACCGCCCGAAGGCCGGGGCGCCAAGTTCGTCCAGCGGAAAAATGGCCAAAAAACGGGTGGGCTATAGCCTTGGGGGGAGGGGCTGGCCAACTTCGTCCGCCGGACTCGGAATGGGGCGAGACTTCGCGAGCGGGCTCCGCGTGCCAAAAATAGGCCGCGGGCACAGCCGCGCCCAAAAATAAACCCCCGAAGGTCGGCGCGCCCAAACCCCCCTGCGGAAAAATGGCCAAAAAACGGGTGGGCTATAGCCTTGGGGGGAGGGGCTGGCCAACTTTGTCCGCCGGACTCGGAATGGGGGGATACTTTGCGAACGGCCTCCGTGTGCCAAAAATAGGTCGCGGGCACAGCTGCGCCCAAAAATAACCACACGAAGGCCGGGGCGCGAAGTTCGTCCAGCGGAAAAATGGCCAAAAAACGGGTGGGCTATAGCCTTGGGGGGAGGGGCTGGCCAACTTTGTCCGCCGGACTCGGAATGGGGCGATACTTTGTGAGTGGCCTCCGTGTACCAAAAATAGGCCACGGGCACAGCTGCGCCCAAAAATAACCACCCGAAGGCCGGGGCGCGAAGTTCGTCCAGCGGAAAAATGGCCAAAAAACGGGTGGGCTATAGCCTTGGGGGGAGGGGCTGGCCAACTTCGTCCGCCGGACTCGGAATGGGGCGAGACTTTGCGAGCGGCCTCCGCATGCCAAAAATAGGCCGCGGGCACAGCCGCGCCCAAAAATAACCCCCCGAAGGTCGGCGCGCCCAAACCCCGCTGCGGAAAAATGGCCAAAAAACGGGTGGGCTATAGCCTTGGGGGGAGGGGCTGGCCAACTTTTTCCGCCGGACTCGGAATGGGGCGATACTTTACGAGCGGCCTCCGTGTGCCAAAAATAGGCCGCGGCCACAGCTGCGCCCAAAAATAACCACCCGAAGGCCGGGGCGCGAAGTTCGTCCAGCGTAAAAATGGCCAAAAAACGGGTGGGCTATAGCCTTGGGGGGAGGCGCTGGCCAACTTTGTCCGCCGGACTCGGAATGGGGGGATACTTTACGAACGGCCTCCGTGTGCCAAAAATAGGCCGCGGGCACAGCTGCGCCCAAAAATAACCACCCGAAGGCCGGGGCGCGAAGTTCGTCCAGCGAAAAAATGGCCAAAAAACGGGTGGGCTATAGCCTTGGGGGGAGGGGCTGGCCAACTTCGTCCGCCGGACTCGGAATGGCACGAGACTTTTCGAGGCGCCTCTGTGTGACAAAAATAGGCCGCGGGCATAGCCGCGCCCGAAGATACCCTCCCGAAGGCCGGGGCGCCAAGTTCGTCCAGCGGAAAAAGGACACAAAAACGGGTGGGCTATAGCCTTGGGGGGTGGGGCTATCCAACTTCGTCCGCCGGACTCGGAATGTCGTGAGACTTTGCGACGCGCCTCCGTGTGCTAAAAATAGGCCGCAGGCACAGCCGCGCCCGAAAATACCCGCCCGAAGGCCGGCGCGCCAAGTTCGTCCAGCGGAAAAAGGCCACAAAAACGGGTGGGTTATAGCTTTGGGGGGTGGAGCTGGCCTACTTCGTCTGACGGACTCGGAATGGCGCGAGACTTTACGAGGCACCTCCCTGTGCCAAAAATAGGCCGCGGGCACAGCCGCCCCCAAAAATATCCGCCCAAAGGCCGGGGCGCCAAGTTCGTCCTGCGGAAAAAGACCACAAAAACGGGGGGGCTATAGCCTTGGGGTGTGGGGCTGGCCAACTTCGTCCGCCGGACTCGGAATGTCGCGAGACTTTGCGACGCGCCTCCGTGTGCCAAAAATAGGCCGCAGGCGCAGCCGCGCCCGAAAATACCAGCCCGAAGGCCGATGCGCCAAGTTCGTCCAGCGGAAAAAGGCCACAAAAACGGGTGGGCTATAGCCCTAGGGGGTGGGGCTGGCCAACTTCGTCCGCCGGACTCGGAATGGCGCGAGACTTTGCGAGGCACCTCCGTGTGCTAAAAATAGGCCGCGGGCACAGCCGCGCCCAAAAATACCCGCTCGAAGGCCGGCGCGCCAAGTTCGTCCTGCGGAAAAAGACCACAAAAACGGGGGGGCTATAGCCTTGGGGGGTGGGGCTGGCCAGCGTCGTCCGCCGGACTCGGAATGGTGAGAGACTTTGCGAGGCGCTTCCGTGTGCCAAAAATAGGCTACAGGCACAGCCGTGCCCAAAAATACCCGCCCGAAGGCCGGGGCGCCAAGTTCCACCTGCGGAAAAAGACCACAAAAACGGGCGGGCTATAGCCTTGGGGGGTGGGGCTGGCCAGCTTCGTCCGCCGGACTCGGAATGGTGAGAGACTTTGCGAGGCGCTTCCGTGTGCCAAAAATACCCGCCCGAAGGCAGGGGCGCCAAGTTCGTCCAGCGGAAAAAGGCCACAAAAACGGGTGGGCTATAGCCTTGGGGGGTGGGGCTGGCCAACTTCGTCCGCCGGACTCGGAATGGCGCGAGACTCTGCGAGGCGCCTCCGTGTGCCAAAAATAGGCCGCGGGCACAGCCACGCTCGAAAATACCAGCCCGAAGCCCGGCGCGCGAAGTTCGTCCAGCGGAAAAAGGCCACAAAAACGGGTGGGCTATAGCCCTAGGGGGTGGGGCTAGCCAACTTCGTCCGCCAGACTCGGAATGACGCGAGACTTTGCGAGGCACCTCCGTGTGCCAAAAATAGGCCGCGGACACAGCCGCGCCCAAAAATACCCGCCCGAAGGCCGGGGCGCCAAGTTCGTCCAGCGGAAAAAGGCCACAAAAACGGGTGGGCTATAGCCTTGGGGGGTGGGGCTGTCCAACTTCGTCCGCCGGACTCGGAATGGCGCGAGACTTTGCGAAACACCTCCGTGTGCCAAAAATAGGCCGCGAGCACAGCCGCGCCCGAAAATACCAGCCCGAAGCCCGGCGCGCCAAGTTCGTCCAGCGGAAAAAGGCCACAAAAACGGGTGGGCTATAGCCCTAGGGGGTGGGGCTGGCCAACTTCGTCCGCCGGACTCGGAATGGTGCGAGACTTTGCAAGGCACCTCCGTGAGCCAAAAATAGGCCGCGGACACAGCCGCGCCCAAAAATACCCGCCCGAAGGCCGGGGCGCCAAGTTCGTCCAGCGGAAAAAGGCCACAAAAACGGATGGGCTATAGCCTTGGGGGGTGGGGCTGGCCAATTTCGTCCGCCGGACTCGGAATGGCGCGAGACTCTGCGAGGCGCCTCCGTATGCCAAAAATAGGCCGCGGGCACAGCCGCGCTCGAAAATACCAGCCCGAAGCCCGGCGCGCCAAGTTCGTCCAGCGGAAAAAGGCCACAAAAACGGGTGGGCTATAGCCCTAGGGGGTGGGGCTGGCCCACTTCGTCCGCCGGACTCGGAATGGCGCGAGACTTTGCGAGGCACCTCCGTGTGCCAAAAATAGGCAGCGGGCACAGCCGCGCCCAAAAATTCCCGCCCGAAGGCCGGGGCGCCAAGTTCGTCCTGCGGAAAAAGGCCACAAAAACGGGTGGGCTATAGCCTTGGGGGGTGGGGCTGGCCCACTTCGTCCGCCGGACTCGGAATGGCGCGAGACTTCGCGAGCCGCCTCCGTGTGCCAAAAATAGCCCGCGGGCACAGCCATGCCCAAAAATTCCCGCCCGAAGGCCGGGGCGCCAAGTTCGTCCAGCGGAAAAAGGCCACAAAAACGGTTGGGCTATAGCCTTGGGGGGTGGGGCTGGCCAACTTCGTCCGCCGGAGTCGGAATGGCGCGAGACTTTGCGAGGCGCCTCCGTGTGCCAAAAATAGGCCGCGGGCACAGCCGCACCCAAAAATACCCGCCCGAAGGCCGGGGCGCCAAGTTCTTCCAGCGGCAAATGGCCACAAAAACGAGTGGGCTATTGCCTTGGGGTGTGGGGCTGGCCAACTTCGTCCGCCGGACTCGGAATGGCGCGAGACTTTGCGAGGCGCCTCCGTGTGCCAAAAATAGGCCACGGGCACAGCCGCGCCCAAAAATACCCGCCCGAAGGCCGGGGCGCCAAGTTCGTCCGGCGGAAAATGGCCACAAAAACGGGTGGGCTATAGCCTTGGGGGGTGGGGCTGGCCTACTTCGTCCGCCGGACGCGGAATGGCGCGAGACTTTGCGAGGCGCCTCCGTGTGCCAAAAATAGGCAGCGGGCACAGCCGCGCCCAAAAATTCCCGCCCGAAGGCCGGGGCGCCATGTTCGTCCTGCGGAAAAAGGCCACAAAAACGGGTGGGCTATAGCCTTGGGGGGTGGGGCTGGCCCACTTCGTCCGCCGGACTCGGAATGGCGCGAGACTTCGCGAGGCGCCTCCGTGTGCCAAAAATAGCCCGCGGGCACAGCCATGCCCAAAAATTCCCGCCCGAAGGCCGGGGCGCCAAGTTCGTCCGGCGGAAAAAGGCCACAAAAACGGTTGGGCTATAGCCTTGGGGGGTGGGGCTGGCCAACTTCGTCCGCCGGAGTCGGAATGGCGCGAGACATCGCGAGGCGCCTCCGTGTGCCAAAAATAGGCCGCGGGCACAGCCGCACCCAAAAATACACGCCCGAAGGCCGGGGCGCCAAGTTCTTCCAGCGGCAAATAGCCACAAAAACGGGTGGGCTATTGCCTTGGGGTGTGGGGCTGGCCAACTTCGTCCGCCGGACTCGGAATGGCGCGAGACTTTGCGAGGCGCCTCCGTGTGCCAAAAATAGGCCGCGGGCACAGCCGCGCCCAAAAATACCCACCCGAAGGCCGGGGCGCCAAGTTCGTCCGGCGGAAAATGGCCAAAAAACGGGTGGGCTATAGCCTTGGGGGGTGGGGCTGGCCAACTTCGTCCGCCGGACTCGGAATGGCGCGAGACTTTCCGAGGCGCTTCCGTGTGCCAAAAATAGGCCGCGGGCACAGCCGCGCCCAAAAATACCCGCCCGAAGGCCGGGGCGCCAAGTTCGTCCGGCGGAAAATGGCCACAAAAACGGGTGGGCTATAGCCTTGGGGGGTGGGGCTGGCCAACTTCGTCCGCCGGACTCGGAATGGCGCGAGACTTTCCGAGGCGCCTCCGTGTGCCAAAAATAGGCCGCGGGCACAGCCGCGCCCAAAAATACCCGCCCGAAGGCCGGGGCGCCAAGTTCGTCCGGCGGAAAATGGCCACAAAAACGGGTGGGCTATAGCCTTGGGGGGTGGGGCTGGCCAACTTCGTCCGCCGGACTCGGAATGGCGCGAGACTTTGCGAGGCACCTCCGTGTGCCAAAAATAGGCCGCGGGCACAGCCGCGCCCAAAAATACCTGCCCGAAGGCCGGGGCGCCAAGCTCGTCCGGCGGAAAATGGCCACAAAAACGGGTGGGCTATAGCCTTGGTGGGTGGGGCTGGCCAACTTCGTCCGCCGCACTCGGAATGGAGCGAGACTTTGCGAGGCGCCTCCGTGTGCCAAAAATAGGCCGCGGGCACAGCCGCACCCAAAAATACCCGCCCGAAGGCCGGGGCGCCAAGTTCTTCCAGCGGCAAATGGCCACAAAAACGAGTGGGCTATTGCCTTGGGGTGTGGGGCTGGCCAACTTCGTCCGCCGGACTCGGAATGGCGCGAGACTTTGCGAGGCGCCTCCGTGTGCCAAAAATAGGCCGCGGGCACAGCCGCGCCCAAAAATACCCGCCCGAAGGCCGGGGCGCCAAGTTCGTCCGGCGGAAAATGGCCACAAAAACGGGTGGGCTATAGCCTTGGGGGGTGGGGCTGGCCTACTTCGTCCGCCGGACGCGGAATGGCGCGAGACTTTGCGAGGCGCCTCCGTGTGCCAAAAATAGGCAGCGGGCACAGCCGCGCCCAAAAATTCCCGCCCGAAGGCCGGGGCGCCAAGTTCGTCCGGCGGAAAAAGGCCACAAACACGGTTGGGCTATAGCCTTGCGGGGTGGGGCTGGCCCCCTTCGTCAGCCGGACTCGCAATGGCGCGAGTCGTCGCGAGGCGCCTCCGTGTGCCAAAAATAGCCCGCGGGCACAGCCATGCCCAAAAATTCCCGCCCGAAGGCCGGGGCGCCAAGTTCGTCCGGCGGAAAAAGGCCACAAAAACGGTTGGGCTATAGCCTTGGGGGGTGGGGCTGGCCAACTTCGTCCGCCGGAGTCGGAATGGCGCGAGACATCGCGAGGCGCCTCCGTGTGCTGGGGGGAAATAGGCCGGGCACAGCCGCACCCAAAAATACACGCCCGAAGGCCGGGGCGCCAAGTTCTTCCAGCGGCAAATAGCCACAAAAACGGGTGGGCTATTGCCTTGGGGTGTGGGGCTGGCCAACTTCGTCCGCCGGACTCGGAATGGCGCGAGACTTTGCGAGGCGCCTCCGTGTGCCAAAAATAGGCCGCGGGCACAGCCGCGCCCAAAAATACCCGCCCGAAGGCCGGGGCGCCAAGTTCGTCCGGCGGAAAATGGCCACAAAAACGGGTGGGCTATAGCCTTGGGGTGTGGGGCTGGCCAACTTCGTCCGCCGGACTCGGAATGGCGCGAGACTTTCCGAGGCGCTTCCGTGTGCCAAAAATAGGCCGCGGGCACAGCCGCGCCCAAAAATACCAGCCCGAAGGACGGGGCGCCAAGTTCGTCCGGCGGAAAATGGCCACAAAAAAGGGGGGGCTATAGCATTGAGGGTTGGGGAGGGACAACTTCTTCCGCCGGACTCGGAATGGCGCGAGACTTTCCGAGGCGCCTCCGTGTGCCAAAAATAGGCCGCGGGCACAGCCGCGCCCAAAAATACCCGCCCGAAGGCCGGGGCGCCAAGTTCGTCCGGCGGAAAATGGCCACAAAAACGGGTGGGCTATAGCCTTGGGGGGTGGGGCTGGCCAACTTCGTCCGCCGGACTCGGAATGGCGCGAGACTTTGCGAGGCACCTCCGTGTGCCAAAAATAGGCCGCGGGCACAGCCGCGCCCAAAAATACCTGCCCGAAGGCCGGGGCGCCAAGCTCGTCCGGCGGAAAATGGCCACAAAAACGGGTGGGCTATAGCCTTGGTGGGTGGGGCTGGCCAACTTCGTCCGCCGCACTCGGAATGGAGCGAGACTTTGCGAGGCGCCTCCGTGTGCCAAAAATAGGCAGCGGGCACAGCCGCGCCCAAAAATTCCCGCCCGAAGGCCGGGGCGCCAAGTTCGTCCTGCGGAAAAAGGCCACAAAAACGGGTGGGCTATAGCCTTGGGGGGTGGGGCTGGCCCACTTCGTCCGCCGGACTCGGAATGGCGCGAGACTTCGCGAGGCACCTCCGTGTGCTAAAAATAGGCCGCGGGCAAAGCCGCGCCCAAAAATTCCCACCCGAAGGCCGGGGCGCCAAGCTCGTCCGGCGGAAAATGGCCACAAAAACGGGTGGGCTATAGCCTTGGTGGGTGGGGCTGGCCAACTTCGTCCGCCGCACTCGGAATGGAGCGAGACTTTGCGAGGTGCCTCCGTGTGCCAAAAATAGGCAGCGGGCACAGCCGCGCCCAAAAATTCCCGCCCGAAGGCCGGGGCGCCAAGTTCGTCCTGCGGAAAAAGGCCACAAAAACGGGTGGGCTATAGCCTTGGGGGGTGGGGCTGGCCCACTTCGTCCGCCGGACTCGGAATGGCGCGAGACTTCGCGAGGCACCTCCGTGTGCTAAAAATAGGTCGCGGGCAAAGCCGCGCCCAAAAATTCCCACCCGAAGGCCGGGGCGCCAAGTTCGTCCTGCGGAAAAAGGCCACAAAAACGGGTGGGCTATAGCCTTGGGGGGTGGGGCTGGCCCACTTCGTCCGCCGGACTCGGAATGGCGTGAGACTTTGCGAGGCACCTCCGTGTGCCAAAAATAGGCCGCGGGCACAGCCGCACCCAAAAATACCCGCCCGAAGGCCGGGGCGCCAAGTTCTTCCAGCGGAAAATGGCCACAAAAACGGCTGGGCTATAGCCTTGGGGGGTGGGGCTGGCCAACTTCGTCCGCCGAACTCGGAATGGCGCGAGACTTCGCGAGGTGCCTCCGTGTGCTAAAAATAGGCCACGGGCAAAGCCGCGCCCAAAAATTCCCGCCCGAAGGACGGGGCGCCAAGTTCGTCCGGCGGAAAATGGCCACAAAAACGGGTGGGCTATAGCCTTGGGGTGTGGGGCTGGCCAACTTCGTCCGCCGGACTCGGAATGGCGCGAGACTTTCCGAGGCGCTTCCGTGTGCCAAAAATAGGCCGCGGGCACAGCCGCGCCCAAAAATACCAGCCCGAAGGCCGGGGCGCCAAGTTCGTCCGGCAGAAAATGGCCACAAAAACGGGTGGGCTATAGCCTTGGGGGGTGGGGCTGGCCAACTTCGTCCGCCGGACTCGGAATGGCGCGAGACTTTGCGAGGCACCTCCGTGTGCCAAAAATAGGACGCGGGCACAGCCGCGCCCAAAAATACCCGCCCGAAGGCCGGGGCGCCAAGCTCGTCCGGCGGAAAATGGCCACAAAAACGGGTGGGCTATAGCCTTGGTGGGTGGGGCTGGCCAACTTCGTCCGCCGCACTCGGAATGGAGCGAGACTTTGCGAGGTGCCTCCGTGTGCCAAAAATAGGCAGCGGGCACAGCCGCGCCCAAAAATTCCCGCCCGAAGGCCGGGGCGCCAAGTTCGTCCTGCGGAAAAAGGCCACAAAAACGGGTGGGCTATAGCCTTGGGGGGTGGGGCTGGCCCACTTCGTCCGCCGGACTCTGAATGGCGCGAGACTTCGCGAGGTACCTCCGTGTGCTAAAAATAGGCCGCGGGCAAAGCCGCGCCCAAAAATTCCCACCCGAAGGCCGGGGCGCCAAGTTCGTCCTGCGGAAAAAGGCCACAAAAACGGGTGGGCTATAGCCTTGGGGGGTGGGGCTGGCCCACTTCGTCCGCCGGACTCGGAATGGCGTGAGACTTTGCGAGGCACCTCCGTGTGCCAAAAATAGGCCGCGGGCACAGCCGCGCCCAAAAATACCCGCCGAAGGACGGGGCGCCAAGTTCGTCCGGCGGAAAATGGCCACAAAAACGGGTGGGCTATAGCCTTGGGGTGTGGGGCTGGCCAACTTCGTCGGCCGGACTCGGAATGGCGCGAGACTTTCCGAGGCGCCTCCGTGTGCCAAAAATAGGCCGCGGGCACAGTCGCGCCCAAAAATACCCGCCCGAAGGCCGGGGCGCCAAGTTTGTCCGGCGGAAAATGGCCACAAAAACGGGTGGGCTATAGCCTTGGGGGGTGGGGCTGGCCAACTTCGTCCGCCGGAGTCGGAATGGCGCGAGACATCGCGAGGCGCCTCCGTGTGCCAAAAATAGGCCGCGGGCACAGCCGCACCCAAAAATACACGCCCGAAGGCCGGGGCGCCAAGTTCTTCCAGCGGCAAATAGCCACAAAAACGGGTGGGCTATTGCCTTGGGGTGTGGGGCTGGCCAACTTCGTCCGCCGGACTCGGAATGGCGCGAGACTTTGCGAGGCGCCTCCGTGTGCCAAAAATAGGCCGCGGGCACAGCCGCGCCCAAAAATACCCACCCGAAGGCCGGGGCGCCAAGTTCGTCCGGCGGAAAATGGCCACAAAAACGGGTGGGCTATAGCCTTGGGGTGTGGGGCTGGCCAACTTCGTCCGCCGAACTCGGAATGGCGCGAGACTTCGCGAGGTGCCTCCGTGTGCTAAAAATAGGCCGCGGGCAAAGCCGCGCCCAAAAATTCCCGCCCGAAGGCCGGGGCGCCAAGTTCGTCCAGCGGAAAATGGCCACAAAAACGGGTGGGCTATTGCCTTGGGCGGTGGGGCTGGCCAACTTCGTCCGCCGGACTCGGAATGGCGCGAGACTTTGCGAGGCTCCTCCGTGTGCGAAAAATAGGCCGCGTGCACAGCCGCGCCCAAAAATACCCGCCCGAAGGCCGGGGCGCCAAGTTCGTCCGGCGGAAAATGGCCACAAAAACGGGTGGGCTATAGCCTTGGGGGGTGGGGCTGGCCAACTTCGTCTCCCGGACTCGGAATGGCGCGAGACTTTACGAGGCACCTCCGTGTGCCAAAAATAGGCAGCGGGCACAGCCGCGCCCAAAAATACCCACCCGAAGGCCGGGGCGCCAAGTTCGTCCAGCGGAAATTGTCACAAAAACGGGTGGGCTATTGCCTTGGGGGGTGGGGCTGGCCAACTTCGTCTGCCGGACTCGGAATGGCGCGAGACTTGGCGAGGTGCCTCCGTGTGCCAAAAATAGGCCGCGGGCACAGCCGCGCCCAAAAATACCCGCCCGAAGGCCGGGGCGCCAAGTTCGTCCGGCGGAAAATGGCCACAAAAACGGGTGGGTTATAGCCTTTGGGTGTGGGGCTGGCCAACTTCGTCCGCCGGACTCGGAATGGCGCGAGACTTTGGGAGGCGCCTCCGTGTGCCAAAAATAGGCCGCGGGCACAGCCGCGCC
This sequence comes from Citrus sp. QX-2021, assembly GCA_030444885.1. Taxonomy (NCBI): domain Eukaryota; kingdom Viridiplantae; phylum Streptophyta; class Magnoliopsida; order Sapindales; family Rutaceae; genus Citrus; species Citrus sp. QX-2021. Next base: position 148,608 of record JAUJEF010000249.1, on the reverse strand, counting down.
CAAAAATACCCGCCCGAAGGCCGGGGCGCCAAGTTCGTCCGGCGGAAAATGGCCACAAAAACGGGTGGGCTATAGCCTTGGGGGGTGGGGCTGGCCAACTTCGTCCCCCGGACTCGGAATGGCGCGAGACTTTACGAGGCACCTCCGTGTGCCAAAAATAGGCAGCGGGCACAGCCGCGCCCAAAAATACCCGCCCGAAGGCCGGGGCGCCAAGTTCGTCCAGCGGAAAATTGTCACAAAAACGGGTGGGCTATTGCCTTGGGGGGTGGGGCTGGCCAACTTCGTCTGCCGGACTCGGAATGGCGCGAGACTTGGCGAGGTGCCTCCGTGTGCCAAAAATAGGCCGCGGGCACAGCCGCGCCCAAAAATACCCGCCCGAAGGCCGGGGCGCCAAGTTCGCCCGGCGGAAAATGGCCACAAAAACGGGTGGGCTATAGCCTTGGGGTGTGGGGCTGGCCAACTTCGTCCGCCGGACTCGGAATGGCGCGAGACTTTGGGAGGCGCCTCCGTGTGCCAAAAATAGGCCGCGGGCACAGCCGCGCCCAAACATACCCGCCCGAAGGCAGGGGCGACAAGTTTATCCGGCGGAAAATGGCCACAAAAACGGGTGGGCTATAGCCTTGGGGGGTGGGGCTGGCCAACTTCGTCCACCGGACTCGGAATGGCGCGAGACTTCGCGAGGCACCTCCGTGTGCCAAAAATAGGCCTCGGGCACAGCCGCGCCCAAAAATACCCGCCCGAAGGCCGGGGCGCCAATTTCGTCCGGCGGAAAATGGCCACAAAAACGGGTGGGCTATAGCCTTGGGGGGTGGGGCTGGCCAACTTCGTCCGCCGGACTCGGAATGGCGGGAGACTTCGCGAGGCGCCTCCGTGTGCGAAAAATAGGCCGTGGGCACAGCCGCACCCAAAAATACCCGCCCGAAGGCCGGGGCGCCAAGTTCTTCCAGCGGAAAATGGCCACAAAAACGGGTGGGCTATAGCCTTGGGGGGTGGGGCAGGCCAACTTCGTCCGCCGAACTCGGAATGGCGCGAGACTTCGCGAGGCGCCCCCTTGTGCTAAAAATAGGCCGTGGGCACAGCTGCGCCCAAAAATACCCGCCCGAAGGCCGCGGCGCCAAGTTCGTCCAGCGGAAAAAGGCCACAAAAACGGGTGGGCTATAGCCTTGGCGGGTGGGGTTGGGCAACTTCGTCCGCCGGACTCGGAATGGCGCGAGACTTTGCGAGGCGCCTCCGTGTGCCAAAAATAGGCCGCGGGCACAGCCGCACCCAAAAATACCCGCCCGAAGGCCGCGGCCCCAAGTTCGTCCAGCGGAAAAAGGCCACAAAAACGGGCGGGCTATAGCCTTGGGGGGTGGGGCTGGCCAACTTTGTCCGCCGGACTCGGAATGGCATGAGACTTTGCGAGGCTCCTCCGTGTGCCAAAAATAGGCCGCGGGCACAGCCGCGCCGAATAATACCCGCCCGAAGGCCGGGCCGCCAAGTTCGTCCAGCGGAAAAAGGCCACAAAAACGGGTGGCCTACAGCCATGGGGGGTGGGGCTTGCCCATTTCGTCCGCCGGACTCAGAATGGCGCGAGACTTTGCGAGGCGCCTCCGTGCACCAAAAGTAGGCCGCGGGCACAGCCGCGCCCAAAAATCCCCGCCCGAAGGCCGGAGCGCCAAGTTCGTCCAGCGGAAAAAGGCCACAAAAACGGGTGGGCTATAGCCTTGGGGGGAGGGGCTGGCCGACTTCGTCCGCCGGACTCGGAATGGGCCGAGACTTTGGGAGCGGCCTCCGCGTGCCAAAAATAGGCTACGGGCACAGCCGCGCCAAAAAATAACTGACCGAAGGCTGCGGCGCCAAGTTCGTCCAGCGGAAAAAGGCCACAAAAACGGGTTGGCAATATCCTTGGGGGGTGGGGCTGGCCAACATCGTCCGCCGGACTCGGAATGCCGCGAGACTTTGCGAGGGGCCTCCATGTGCCAAAAATAGGCTGCGGACAACACCGCGCCCAAAAATAACCACCCGAAGGCCGCGGCGCCAAGTTCGTCCAGCGGAAAAAGGCCACAAAAACGGGCGGGCTATAGCCTTGGGGGGTAGGGCTGGCCCACTTCGTCCGCCGGACTCGGAATGCCGCGAGACTTTGCGAGGGGCCTCCATGTGCCAAAAATAGGCCGCGGCCAAAGCCGAGCCCAAAAATAACCGCCCGAAGGCCGCGGCGCCAAGTTCGTCCAGCGGAAAAAGGCCACAAAAACGGTGGGCTATAGCCTTGGGGGGAGGGGCTGGCCGACTTCGTCCGCCGGACTCGGAATGGGCCGAGACTTTGGGAGCGGCCTCCGCGTGCCAAAAATAGGCTACGGGCACAGCCGCGCCAAAAAATAACTGACCGAAGGCTGCGGCGCCAAGTTCGTCCAGCGGAAAAAGGCCACAAAAACGGGCGGGCTATAGCCTTGGGGGGTAGGGCTGGCCCACTTCGTCCGCCGGACTCGGAATGCCTCGAGACTTTGCGAGGGGCCTTCATGTGCCAAAAATAGGCCGCGGCCAAAGCCACACCCAAAAATAACCGTCCAAAGGCCGGGGCGCCAAGTTCGTCCAGTGGAAAAAGGCCACAAAAACGCGTTGGCTATAGCCTTGGGGGGTGGGGCTGGCCAACTTCGTCCGCCGGACTCGGAATGCCGCGAGACTTTGCGAGGGGAATCCGTGTGCCAAAAATAGGCCGCGGGCACAGCCAAGTCCAAAAATAACCCCCCGAAGGTCGTTGCGCCCGAACCCCCCAGCGGAAAAATGGCCAAAAAACGGGTGGGCTATAGCCTTGGGGGGAGGGGCAGGCCAACTTCGTCCGCCGGACTCGGAATGGGGTGAGACTTTGCGAACGGCCTCCGTGTGCCAAAAATAGGCTGTGGGCACAGCCGCGACCAAAAATAACGGCCCGAAGGCCGGGGCGCCAAGTTCGTCCAGCGGAAAAATGGCCAAAAAACGGGTGGGCTATAGCCTTGGGGGGAGGGGCTGGCCAACTTCGTCCGCCGGACTCGGAATGGGTCGAGACTTTGCGTGCGGCCTCCACGTCCCAAAAATAGGCCATGGTCACAGCCGCGCCCAAAAATAACCGCCCGAAGGCCGGGCCGCCAAGTTCGTCCTGCGGAAAAATGGCCAAAAAACGGGTGGGCTATAGCCTTGGGGGGAGGGGCTGGCCAACTTCGTTTGCCGGACTCGGAATGGTGCTAGACTTTGCGAGCGGCCTCTGCGTGCCAAAAATAGGCCACGGGCGCAGCCGCGCCCAAAAATAACCGCCCGAAGGCCGGGTCGCCAAGTTTGTCCAGCGGAAAAATGGCCAAAAAACGGGTGGGCTATAGCGTTGGGGGGAGGGGCTGGCCAACTTCGTCCGCCGGACTCGGAATGGGGCGAGACTTTGCGAGCTGCCTCCGCGTGCCAAAAATAGGCCACGGGCACAACCGCACCCAAAAATAACTGCCCGAAGGCCGGGGCGCCAAGTTCGTCGAGCGGAAAAATGGCCAAAAAACGGGGGGGCTATAGCCTTGGGGGGAGGGGCGGGTCCACTTCGTCCGCCGGACTCGGAATTGGGTGAGACTTTGCGAGCGCCCTCCGCGTACCAAAAATAGGCCGCGGGCACAGCCGCGCCCAAAAATAACCGCCCGAAGGCCGGGGCGCCAAGTTCGTCCAGTGGAAAAATGGCCAAAAAACGGGTGGGCTATAGCCTTGGGGGGAGGGGCTGGCCAACTTCGTCCGCCGGACTCGGAATGGGGCGAGACTTTGCGAACGGCCTCTGCGTGCCAAAAATAGGCCGCGGGCACAGCCGCGCCCAAACATAACTGCCCGAAGGCCGGGGTGCCAAGTTCGTCCAGCGGAAAAATGGCCAAAAAACGGGTGGTCTATAGCCTTGGGGGGAGGGGCTCGCCAACTTCGTCCGCAGGATTTGGAATGCGGCAAGACATTGCGAGCGGCCTCCGCGTGCCAAAAATAGGCCGCGGGCACAGCCGCGCCCAAAAATAACCCCCCGAAGGTCGGCGCTCCCAAACCCCCCAGCGGAAAAATGGCCAAAACACGGGTGGGCTATAGCCTAGGGGGAGGGGCTGGCCAACTCGTCCGCGGACTCGGATTGGGGCGAGATTTTGCGAGCGGCCTCCACGTTCCAAAAATAGGCCTCGGGCACAGCCGCGCCCAAAAATAACCTCCCGGAGGCCGGGGCGCCAAGTTCGTCGAGCGGAAAAATGGCCAAAAAACGGGTGGGCTATAGCCTTGGGGGGGAAGGGCTGGCCAACTTCGTCCGCCGGACTCGGATTGGGGCGAGACTTTTCGAGCGGCCTCCGCGTACCAAAAATAGGCCGCGAACGTAGCCGCACCCAATAATAACCCCCCGAAGGTCGTTGCGCCCAAACCCCCCAGCGGAAAAATGGCCAAAAAATGGGTGGGCTATAGCCTTGGGGGGAGGGGCTGGCCAACTTCGTCCGCCGGTCTGGGAATGGGGCGAGACTTTGCGAGTGGCCTCCGCGTGCCAAAAATAGGCCACGGGCACAGCCGCGCCCAAAAATAACCGCTCGAATGTCGGCGCGCCCAAACCCCTTAGCGGAAAAATGGCCAAAAAACGGGTGGGCTATAGCCTTGGGGGGAGGGGCTGGCCAACTTCGTCCGCCGGACACGGAATGGGACGAGACTTTGCGAACGGACTCTGCATCCCAACAATAGGCCGCGGGCACAGCCGCGCCCAAAAATAACCGCCCGAAGGCCGGGGCGCCAAGTTCGTCCAGCGGAAAAATGGCAAAAAAACGGGTGGGCTATAGCCTTGGGGAGGGCTGGCCAACTCGTCCGCCGCGGACTCGGAATGGGGCGAGACTTTGCGAGCGGACTCGGGTGCCAAAAATAGGCCACGGACACAGCCGTGCCCCAAAATAACCCCCGAAGGTCGTTGCGCCCAAACCCCCAGCAGAAAAATGGCCAAAAGCGGGTGGGCTATAGCCTTGGGGGAGGGCGGCCCACATCGTCCGCCCGGACTCGGAATGGGGCGAGACTTTGCGAGCGGCCTCCGCGTGCCAAAAATAGGCCGCGGGCACAGCCGCTCCCAAAAATAACTGCCCGATGGCCAGGGCGGGAAGTTCGTCCAGCGGAAAAATGGCCAAAAAACGGTTGGGCTATAGCCTTGGGGAGGGCTGGCCGACTTCGTCCGCGGACTCAGAACGGGGCGAGACTTTGCGAGCGGCCTCCGCATGCCAAAAATAGGCCGCGGGCACAGCCGCCCCCAAAAATAACCGCCCGATGGTCGGCCCGCCCAAACCCCCCAGCGGAAAAATGGCCAAAAAACGGGTGGGCTATAGCCTTGGGGGTAGGGGCTGGCCAACTTCGTCCGTCGGACTCGGAATGGGGAGAGACTTTGCGAGCATCCTCCGCGTGCCAAAAATAGGCCACTGGCACAGCCGCTCCCAAAAATAACCGCCCGAAGGCCGGGGCGCCGAGTTCGTCCAGCGGAAAAATGGCCAAAAAACGGCTGGGCTATAGCCTTGGGGGGAGGGGCTGGCGAACTTCGTCCGCCGGACACGGAATGGGGCGAGACTTTGCGAGCGGTCTCCGCGTGCCAAAAATAGGCCACGGGCACAGCCGCGCCCAAAAATAACCGCTTGACGGTCGGCGCGCCGAAACCCCCCAGCGGAAAAATGGCCAAAAAACGTGTGGGCTATAGCCTTGGGGGGAGGGGCTGGCCGACTTCGTCCGCCGGACTCAGAATGGGGCTAGACTTTGCGAGCGGCCTCCGCATGCCAAAAATAGGCCGCGGGCACAGCCGCCCCCAAAAATAGCCGCCCAATGGTCGGCCCGCCCAAACCCCCCAGCGGAAAAATGGCCAAAAAACGGGTGGGCTATAGCCTTGGGGGTAGGGGCTGGCCAACTTCGTCCGCCGGACTCGGATTGGGGCGAGACTTTGCGAGCGGCCTCCACGTGCCAAAAATAGGCCACGGGCACAGCCGCGCCCAAAAAGAACCTCCCGGAGGCCGGGGCGCCAAGTTCGTCGAGCGGAAAAATGGCCAAAAAACGGGTGGGCTATAGCCTTGGGGGGAGGGGCTGGCCAACTTCGTCCGCCGGTCTGGGAATGGGGCGAGACTTTGCGAGCGGCCTCCGCGTGCCAAAAATAGGCCACGGGCACAGCCGCGCCCAAAAATAACCGCTCGAATGTCGGCGCGCCCAAACCCCTTAGTGGAAAAATGGCCAAAAAACGGGTGGGCTATAGCCTTGGGGGGAGGGGCTGGCCAACTTCGTCCGCCGGACACGGAATGGGACGAGACTTTGCGAACGGACTCTGCATCCCAACAATAGGCCGCGGGCACAGCCGCGCCCAAAAATAACCGCCCGAAGGCCGGGGCGCCAAGTTCGTCCAGCGGAAAAATGGCAAAAAAACGGGTGGGCTATAGCCTTGGGGGGAGGGGCTGGCCAACTTCGTCCGCCGGACTCGGAATGGGGCGAGACTTTACGAGCGGACTCCGGGTCCCAAAAATAGGCCACGGACACAGCCGTGCCCCAAAATAACCCCCCGAAGGTCGTTGCGCCCAAACCCCCCAGCAGAAAAATGGCCAAAAAACGGGTGGGCTATAGCCTTGGGGGGAGGGGCCGGCCCACATCGTCCGCCGGACTCGGAATGGGGCGAGACTTTACGAGCGGCCTCCGCGTGCCAAAAATAGGCCGCGGGCACAGCCGCTCCCAAAAATAACTGCCCGATGGCCAGGGCGGGAAGTTCGTCCAGCGGAAAAATGGCCAAAAAACGGTTGGGCTATAGCCTTGGGGGGAGGGGCTGGCCGACTTCGTCCGCCGGACTCAGAGCAGGCGAGACTTTGCGAGCGGCCTCCGCATGCCAAAAATAGGCCGCGGGCACAGCCGCCCCCAAAAATAACCGCCCGATGGTCGGCCCGCCCAAACCCCCCAGCGGAAAAATGGCCAAAAAACGGGTGGGCTATAGCCTTGGGGGTAGGGGCTGGCCAACTTCGTCCGTCGGACTCGGAATGGGGAGAGACTTTGCGAGCATCCTCCGCGTGCCAAAAATAGGCCACTGGCACAGCCGCTCCCAAAAATAACCGCCCGAAGGCCGGGGCGCCGAGTTCGTCCAGCGGAAAAATGGCCAAAAAACGGCTGGGCTATAGCCTTGGGGGGAGGGGCTGGCGAACTTCGTCCGCCGGACACGGAATGGGGCGAGACTTTGCGAGCGGCCTCCGCATGCCAAAAATAGGCCGCGGGCACAGCCGCCCCCAAAAATAACCGCTTGACGGTCGGCGCGCGAAACCCCAGCGGAAAAATGGCCAAAAACGTGTGGGCTATAGCCTTGGGGGAGGGCTGGCCGACTTCGTCCGCCGGACTCAGAACGGGGCGAGACTTTGCGAGCGGCCTCCGCATGCCAAAAATAGGCCGCGGGCACAGCCGCCCCCAAAAATAACCGCCCAATGGTCGGCCCGCCCAAACCCCCCAGCGGAAAAATGGCCAAAAAACGGGTGGGCTATAGCCTTGGGGGTAGGGGCTGGCCAACTTCGTCCGTCGGACTCGGAATGGGGAGAGACTTTGCGAGCATCCTCCGCGTGCCAAAAATAGGCCACTGGCACAGCCGCTCCCAAAATAACCGCCCGAAGGCAGGCGCGAGTCCGTCCAGCGGAAAAATGGCCAAAAAACGGCTGGGCTATAGCCTTGGGGGGAGGGGCTGGCGAACTTCGTCCGCGGACACGGAATGGGGCGAGACTGCGCGGCGGCCTCCGCGTGCCAAAAATAGGCCACGGGCACAGCCGCGCCAAAAATAACCGCTTGACGGTCGGCGCGCCAAAACCCCAGCGGAAAAATGGCCAAAAGCGAGTGGGCTATAGCCTTGGGGAGGGCTGGCCGACTTCGTCCGCGGACTCGGAATGGGGCGAGACTTTGCGACTGGCCTCCACGTGCCAAAAATAGGCGCGAGCACAGTCACGCCCAAAAATAACCGCCCGAAGGCCGGTCGCCAAGTTCGTCCAGCGGAAAAATGGCCAAAAACGGGTGGGCTATAGCCTTGGGGGAGGGCTGGCCAACCGTCCGCGGACTCGGAATGGGGTGAGACTTTGCGAGCGGCCTGTGCGTGCCAAAAATAGGCTGTGGGCACAGCTGCGCCCAAAAATAACAGCGCGACGGCCGGGGTGCCAAGTTCGTCCAATGGAAAAATGGCCAAAAAACGGGTGGGCTATGGCCTTGGGGGGAGGGGCTGGCCCACTTCGTCCGCCGGACTCGGAATGGGGCGAGATTTTGCGAGCGGCCTCCGCGTGCCAAAAGTAGGCCGCGGGCACAGCCGCACCCAAAAATAACCGCCCGAAGGCCGGGGCGCCGAGTTCGTCCAGCGGAAAAATGGCCAAAAAACGGGTGGGCTATAGCCTTGGGGGGAGGGGCTGGCGAACTTCGTCCGCCGGACACGGAATGGGGTGAGACTTTGCGAGCGGCCTGTGCGTGCCAAAAATAGGCTGTGGGCACAGCTGCGCCCAAAAATAACAGCGCGACGGCCGGGGTGCCAAGTTCGTCCAATGGAAAAATGGCCAAAAAACGGGTGGGCTATGGCCTTGGGGGGAGGGGCTGGCCCACTTCGTCCGCCGGACTCGGAATGGGGCGAGATTTTGCGAGCGGCCTCCAGCGTGCCAAAAGTAGGCCATGCGGGCACAGCCGCACCCAAAATAACCGCCCGAAGGCCGGGCGCGAGTTCGTCCAGCGGAAAAATGGCCAAAAACGGGTGGGCTATAGCCTTGGGGAGGGGCTGGCGAACCCGTCCGCCGGACACGGAATGGGGTGAGACTTTGCGGCGGCCTCCGCGTGCCAAAATAGGCCACGGGCACAGCCGCACCCAAAAATAACAGCCCGAAGGTCAGCGCGCCCAAACCCCAGCGGAAAAATGGCCAAAAGCGGGTGGGCTATAGCCTTGGGGGGAGGGGCTGGCCAACTTCGTCCGCCGGACTCGGAATGGGGCGAGACTTTGCGAATGGCCTCCGCGTGCGAAAAATAGGTCACAGGTACAGCCGTGCCCAAAAATAACCGCCTGAAGGCCGGGGCGCCAAGTTCGTCCAGCAGAAAAATGGCCAAAAAACGGGTGGGCTATAGCCTTGGGGGGAGGGGCTGGCCAACTTCGTCCGTCGGACTCGGAATGGGGCGAGACTTTGCGAGCGGCCTCCGCCTGTCAAAAATAGGCCACTGGCACAACCGCACCCAAAAATAACCACCCGATGGTCGGCACGCCCAAACCCCCCAGCAGAAAAATGGCCAAAAAACGGGTGGGCTATAGCCTTGGAGGGAGGGGCTGGCCCACTTCGTCCGCCGGACTAGGAATGGGGTGAGACTTTGCAAGCGGTCTGCGCGTGCCAAAAAAAGGCCGCGGGAACAGCCGCGCTGAAAAATAACCGCGCGAAGATCAGCGCGCCCAAACCCCCCAGCGGAAAAATGGCCAAAAAAACGGGTGGGCTATAGCCTTGGGGGGAGGAGCTGGCCAACTTCGTCCGCCGGACTCGGAATGGGTCGAGACTTTGCGAGCGGCCTCCGCGTGCCAATAATAGGCCGCGGGCACAGCCGCGCCCAAAAATAACCGCCCGAAGGTCGGCGCGCCCAAACCGCCCAGCGGAAAAATGGCCAAAAAACGGGTGGGCTATAGCCTTCGGGGGAGGGGCTGGCCAACTTCGTCCGCCGGACTCGGAATGGGGCGAGACTTTACGAGCGGCCTCCGCATGCCAAAAATAGGCCGCGGCACAGCCACGACCAAAAATTACCACCCAAAGGCCGGGGCGCCAAGTTCGTCAAGCGGAAAAATGGCCAAAAAACGGGTGGGCTATAGCCTTGGGGGGTGGGGCTGGCCAACTTCGTCCGCCGGACTCGGAATGGGGTGAGAGTTTGCGAGCAGCATCCGTGTGCCAAAAATAGGCCGCGGGTACAGCCACCTCCAAAAATAACCGCCCGAAGGCCGGGGCGCCAAGTTCGTCCAGCGGAAAAATGGCCAGAAAACGGGAGGGCTATAGCCTTGGGGGGAGGGGCTGGCCAACATCGTCCGCCGGACTCGGAATGGGGCGAGACTTTGCGAGCGGCCTCTGCGTGCTAAAAATAGGCCGCGGGCACAGCCGCGCCCGAAAATAACCACCGAAGGCCGGGGCGCCAAGTTCGTCCAGCGGAAAAATGACCAAAAAACGGGTGGGCTATAGCCTTGGGGGGAGGGGCTGGCCAACTTCGTCCGCCCGGACTCGGAATGGGGCGAGACTTTGCGAACGGCCTCCACGTGTGAAAAATAGGCGCGGGCACAGCGCGCCAATAATAACCGCCCCGAAGGCCGGGCGCCAAGTTCGTCAGCGAAAAATGACCAAAAACGGGTGGGCTATAGGCTTGGGGGAGGGGCTGGCCAACCGTCCTCCGGACTCGGAAAGGGGCGAGACTTTGCGGCGGACTCCAGCGTGCCAAAACTAGGCCGCGGGCACAGCCGCGCCCAAAAATAACCGCCCGACTGTCGTCGCTCCCAACCCCCCCAGCGGAAAAATGACCAAAAAACGGGTAGGCTATAGCCTTGGGGAGGGGCTGGCCAACATCGTCCGCGGACTCGGAATGGGGCGAGACTTTGCGGCGGCCTCTTCGTGCCAAAAATAGGCGCGGGCACAGCCGCGCCCAAATATAACCGCCCGAAGGCGGGGCGCTTAAGTTCGTCCAGTGGAAAAATGGCCAAAAAACGGGTGGGCTATAGCCTTGGGGTGAGGGGCTGGCCAACTTCGTCCTCCGGACTCGGAATGGGGTGAGACTTTGCGAGCGGCCTCCACGTGCAAAAAATAGGCCGCGGGCAAGGCCGCACCCAAAAATAACCGCCCGAAGGCCGGGGCGCCAAGTTCGTCCAGCGGAAAAATGGCTAAAAAACGGGTGTGCTATAGCCTTGGGGGGAGGGGCTGGCCAACTTCGTCCGCCGGACTCGGAATGGGGAGAGATTTTGCGAGCGGCCTCCGCATGCCAAAAATAGGCCACGGGCGCAGCCGCGTCCAAAATTAACCGCCCAAAGGTCGGCGCGTCCAAACCCCCCAGCGGAAAAATGGCCAATAAACGGGTGGGCCATAGCCTTCGGGGGAGGGGCTGGCCAACTTCGTCCGCCGGACTCGGAATGGGGCGAGACTTTGCGACTGGCCTTCGCGTGCCAAAAAAAGGCCGCGGGAACAGCCGCACCCAAAAATAACCGCCCGAAGGCCGGGGCGCCAAGTTCGTCCAGCGGAAAAATGGCCAAAAAACGGGTGGTCTATAGCCATGGGGGGTGGGGCTGGCCTACTTCGTCCGCCGGACTCGGAATGGGTTGAGACTTTGCGAGCGGTCTCCGCATGCCAAAAATAGGCCATGGACACAGCCGCGCCCAAAAATAACCATCCAAAGGTCGGCGCGCCCAAACCCCCCGGCGGAAAAATGGCCAAAAAACGGGTGGGCTATAGCCTTGGGGGGAGGGGCTGGCCCACTTCGTCCGCCGGTCTCGGAATGGGATGAGGCTTTGCGAGCAGCCTCCACGTGTCAAAAATAGGCCGCGGGCATAGCCGCGCCAAATAATTACCGCCCGAAGGCCGGGGCGTCAAGTTCGTCCAGCGGAAAAATCGCCAAAAAACGGGTGGGCTATAGCCTTGGGGGGAGGGGCTGGCCAACTTCGTCCGCCGGACTCGGAATGGGGCGAGACTTTGCGAGTGGCCTACGCGTGTCAAAAATAGGCCGCGGGCACAGCCGCGCCCAATAATAACCGCCTGAAGGCCGGGGCGCCAAGTTCGTCCAGCGGAAAAATCGCCAAAAAACGTGTGGGCTATAGCCTTGGGGGGAGGGGCCGGCCCACTTCATCCGCCGTACTCGGAATGGGGCGAGACTTTACGAGCGGCCTCCGCGAGCCAAAAATAGGCCGTGGGCACAGCCGCACCCAAAAATACCCGCCCGTTGGCAGTGGCGCGAAGTTCGTCCATCGGAAAAATGGCCAAAAAACGGGTGGGCTATAGCCTTGGGGGAAGGGCTGGCCAACTTCGTCCGCGGACTCGGAATGGGGCGAGACTTTGCGAGCGGCCTCCAGCGTGCAAAAATAGGCCGCGGGCACAGCCGTGCCCATAAATAACCGCCCGAAGACCGGGCGCTAAGTTAAATCCAGCGGAAAAATGGCCAAAAACGGGTGGGCTATAGCCTTGGGGGAGGGGCTGGCCAACTTCATCCGCCGGACTTGGAATGGGGCGAGACTTTGCGAGCGGCCTCCGTGTGCAAAAAATAGGCCACGGGCACAGCCGTATCCAAAATTAACCGCCCGAAGGTCGGCGCGCCCAAACCCCCCAGCGGAAAAATGGCCAATAAACGGGTGGGCCATAGCCTTGGGGGGAGGGGCTGGCCAACTTCGTCCGCCGGACTCGGAATGGGGCGAGACTTTGCGAGCGGCCTCCGCGTGCGAAAAATAGGCCGCGGGCACAGCCGTGCCCAAAAATAATCACCCGAAGGCCGGGGCGTTAAGTTCGTCCAGCGGAAAAATGGCCAAAAAACGGGTGGGCTATAGCCTTGGGGGGAGGGGCTGGCCAACTTCGTCCGCCGGACTCGGAATGGGTTGAGACTTTGCGAGCGGTCTCCGCGTGCGAAAAATAGGCCGCGGGCACAGCCGCACCCAAAGGTCGGCGCGCCCAAACCCCCCGGCGGAAAAATGGCCAAAAAACGGGTGGGCTATAGCCTTGAGGGGAGGGGCTGGCCCACTTCGTCCGCCGGACTCGGAATGGGGCGAGACTTTACGAGCGGCCTCCGCGTACCAAAAGTAGGCCGTGGGCACAGCCGCGCCCAAAAATAATCACCGGAAGGCCGGGGCGCCAAGTTCGTCCAGCGGAAAAATGGACAGAAAACGGGTGGGCTATAGCCTTGGGGGGAGGGGCTGGCCAACTTCGTTCGCCGGACTCGGAATGGGGCGAGACTTTGCGAACGGCCTCCGCGTGCCAAAAATAGGCCGCGGGCACAGCCGCGCCCAATAATAACCGCCCGAAGGCCGGGGCGTCAAGTTCGTCCAGCGGTAAAATCGCCAAAAAACGGGTGGGCTATAGCCTTGGGGGGAGGGGCTGGCCGACTTCGTCCGCCGGACTCGGAATGGGGCGAGACTTTGGGAGCAGCCTCCGCATGCCAAAAATTGGCCGCGGGCACAGCCGTACCCAAAAATAACCGCCCAAAGGCCGGGGCGCCAAGTTCGTCCTGCGGCAAAATGGCCAAAAAACGGGTGGGCTATAGCCTTGGGGGGAGGGGCTGGCCCACTTCGTCCGCCGGACTCGGAATGGGGAGAGACATTGTGAACGGCCTCCGCGTACCAAAAATAGGCCGCGGGCACAGCCGCGCCCATAAATAACCGCCCGAACACCGGGGCGCTAAGTTCATCCAGCGGAAAAATCGCCAAAAAACGGGTGGGCTATAGCCTAGGGGGGAGGGGCTGGCCAACTTCATCCGCCGGACTCGGAATGGGGCGAGACCTTACGAGCGGCCTCCGCGTGCCAAAAATAGGCTACGGGAACAGCCGCGCCCAAAAATAACCGCCCGAAGGCCGGGGCACCAAGTTCATCCAGCGGAAAAATGGCCAAAAAACGGGTGGGCTATCGCCTTGGGGCGAGGGGCTGGCCAACTTCGTTCGACGGACTCGGAATGGGGCGAGACTTTGCGAGCGGCTTCCGCGTGCCAAAAATAGGCCGCGGCCACAGTCGCGCCCAAAAATAACCGCCCGAAGGCCGGGGCGCCAAGTTCGTCCAGCGGAAAAATGGCCAAAAAACGGGTGGGCTATAGCCTTGGGGGGAGGGGCTAGCCAACTTAGTCCGCCGGACTCGGAATGGGGCGAGACTTTGCGAGCGGCCTCCGCATGCCAAAAATAGGCCACGGGCACAGCCGCGCCCAAAAATAACCGCCCAAAGGTCGGCGCGTCCAAACCCCCCAGCGGAAAAATGGCCAATAAACGGGTGGGCCATAGCCTTCGGGGGAGGGGCTGGCCAACTTCGTCCGCCGGACTCGGAATGGGGCGAGACATTGCGAGCGGCCTCCGCGTGCCAAAAATAGGCCGCGGGCACAGCCGTGCCCAAAAATAATCACCCGAAGGCCGGGGCGCCAAGTTCGTCCAGCGGAAAAATGGCCAAAAAACGGGTGGGCTATAGCCTTGGGGGGAGGGGCTGGCCAACTTCGTCCGCCGGACTCGGAATGGGTTGAGACTTTGCGAGCGGTCTCCGCGTGCGAAAAATAGGCCGCGGGCACAGCCGCACCCAAAGGTCGGCGCGCCCAAACCCCCCGGCGGAAAAATGGCCAAAAAACGGGTGGGCTATAGCCTTGGGGGGAGGGGCTGGCCCACTTCGTCCGCCGGTCTCGGAATGGGACGAGGCTTTGCGAACGGCCTCCGCGTGACAAAAATCGACCGTGGGCACAGCCGCGCCCAAAAATAACCGCCCGAAGGCCGGGGCGCCTAGTTCGTCCAGCGGAAAAATGGCCAAAAAACAGGTAGGCTAAAGCTTTGGGGGGAGGGGCTGACCAACTTCGTCCGCCGGACTCGGAATGGGGCAAGACTTTGCGAACGGCCTCCGCGTCCCAAAAATAGGCCGCGGGCACAGCCGCGGCCAAAAGTAACCGCCCGAAGGCCGGGGCGCCAAGTTCGTCTAGCGGAAAAATGGCCAAAAAACGGGTGCACTATAGCCTTGGGGGGATGGGCGGGCCAACTTCGTCCGCCGGACTCGGAATGGGGCGAGTATTTTTGAGCAGCCTCCGCGTGTCAAAAATACGCCGTGGGCACAGCCGGGCCCAAAAATAACCGCCCGAAGGCCGGGGCGCCAAGTTCGTCCAGTGGAAAAATGGCCAAAAAACGGGTGGGCCATAGCCTTGGGGGGAGGGGCTGGCCAACTTCGTCCGCCGGACTCGGAATAGGGCGAGACTTTGCGAGCGGCCTCCAGGTGCCAAAAATAGGCCGCGCGCACAGCCGTGCCCAAAAATAACTGCCCGAAGTTCTACCAGTGGAAATATGGCCAAAAAACGGGTGGGCTATAGCCTTGGGGGGAGGGGCTGGCCAACTTCGTCCGCCGGACTCGGAATGGGGCAAGACAATGCGAGCGGCCTCCGCATGCCAAAAATAGGCCACGGGCACAGCCGCACCCAAAAATAACCGCCCGAAGGCCGGGGCGCCAAGTTCGTCCAGCTAAAAATTGCCAAAAAACGGGTGGGCTATAGCCTTGGGGGGAGGGGCTGGCCAAATTCGTCCGCCGGACTCGGAATGAGGCGAGACTTTGCGAGCAGCCTCCGCGTGCCAATACTAGGCTGCGGGCACAGCCGTACCCAAATATAACCGCCCGAAGGCGGGGGCGCCAAGTTCGTCCTGCGGAAATATGTCCAAAAAACGGGTGGGCTATAGCCTTGGGGGGAGGGGCTGGCCGACTTCGTCCGCCGGACTCGGAATGGGGCGAGACTTTGCGAGCGGCCTCCGCTTGCTAAAAATAGGCCGCGAACACAGCCACGCCCAAAAATAACCGCCCGAAGGCCAGGGAGCCAAGTTCGTCCAGCGGAAAAATGGCCAAAAAACGGGTGGGCTATAGCCTTGGGGGGAGGGGCTGGCCGACTTCTTCCGCCGGACTCGGAATGGGACGAGACTTTGCGAACGGCCTCCGCGTGCTAAAAATAGGCCGCGAGCACAGCCACGGCCAAAAATAACCACCCGAAGGCCGGGGCGCCAAGTTCGTCCAGCGGAAATATGGCCAAAAATGGGGTTGGCTATAGCCTTGGGGGGAGGGGCTGGCCGACTTCGTCCACCAGACTCAGAATGGGGTGAGACTTTTCGAGTGGCCTCCATGTGCCAAAAATAGCCCGCGGACACAGCCGCGCCCAAAAATAACCGCCCGAAGGCCGGGGCGGCAAGTTCATCCAGTGGAAAAATGGCTAAAAAACGGGTGGACTATAGCCTTGGGGGGAGGGGCTGGCCAACTTTGTCCGCCGGTATCGGAATGGGACGAGACTTTGCAAGCGGCCTCCGTGTGCCAAAAAAAGGCCACGGTCACAGCCGCGCCCAAAAATAACCCCCCGAAGGCCGGGGCGCCAAGTTAGTCCAGCGGAAAAATGGCCAAAAAACGGGTGGGCTATAGCCTTGGGGAGCGCTGGCCAACCGTCCGCCGGTCTCGGAATGGGGCGAGACTTTGCAAGCGGCCTCCGGATGCAAAAAATAGTCCGCGGGCACAGCCGCGCCCAAAAATAACAGCCCGAAGGCCGGGGCGCCAAGTTCGTCCAGCGGAAAAATGGCCAAAAAACGGGTGGGCTATAGCCTTGGGGGGAGGGGCTGGCCAACTTCGTCCGCCGGACTCGGAATGGGGCGAGACTTTGCTAGCGGCCTCCGCGTGCAAAAAATAGGCCGCGGGCACAGCCGCGCCCAAAAATAACCGCCCGAAGGTCGGCGCGCCCAAACCCCCCAGCGGAAAAATGGCCAAAAAACGGGTGGGCTATAGCCTTGGGGGGAGGGGCTGGCTAACTTCGTCTGCCGGACTCGCAATGGGGCGAGACTTTGCGACTGGCCTCCGTGTGCTAAAAATTGGCCGCGGGCACAGCCGCACCCAAAAATAACCGTCCGAAAGCCGGGGCGCCAAGTTCGTCCAGCGGAAAAATGGCCAAAAAACGGGTGGGCTATAGCCTTGGGGAGGGGGCTGTCCGACTTCGTCCGCGGACTCGGAATGGGCGAGACTTTGCAAGCGGCCTCCGGATGCAAAAAATAGTCCGCGGGCACAGCCGCGCCCAAAAATAACAGCCCGAAGGCCGGGGCGCCAAGTTCGTCCTGCGGAAAAATGGCCAAAAAACGGGTGGGCTATAGCCTTGGGGGAGGGGCTGGCCAACCGTCCGCGGACTCGGAATGGGGGGAGACTTTGCTAGCGGCCTCCGCGTGCCAAAAATAGGCAGCGGGCACAGCCGCGCCCAAAATAACCGCCCGAAGGTCGGCGCGACCAAACCCCCAGCGGAAAAATGGCCAAAAGCGGGTGGGCTATAGCCTTGGGGAGGGGGCTGGCTAACTTCGTCTGCCGGACTCGCAATGGGGCGAGACTTTGCGACTGGCCTCCGTGTGCTAAAAATTGGCCGCGGGCACAGCCGCACCCAAAAATAACCGTCCGAAAGCCGGGGCGCCAAGTTCGTCCAGCGGAAAAATGGCCAAAAAACGGGTGGGCTATAGCCTTGGGGGGGGGCGCTGGCCGGCGTCGTCCGCCGGACTCGGAATGGGGCGAGACTTTGCAAGCGGCCTCCGGATGCAAAAAATAGTCCGCGGGCACAGCCGCGCCCAAAAATAACAGCCCGAAGGCCGGGGCGCCAAGTTCGTCCAGCGGAAAAATGGCCAAAAAACGGGTGGGCTATAGCCTTGGGGGGAGGGGCTGGCCAACTTCGTCCGCCGGACTCGGAATGGGGCGAGACTTTGCGAGCGGCCTCCGCGTGCCAAAAATAGGCCGCCGGCACAGCCGCGCCCAAAAATAACCGCCCGAAGGTCGGCGCTACCAAACCCCCCAGCGGAAAAATGGCCAAAAAACGGGTGGGCTATAGCCTTGGGGGGAGGGGCTGGCAAACTTCGTCCGCCGGACTCGGAATGGGGCAGGACTTTGCGAGTGGCCTCCGCGTACGAAAAATAGGCCGCGGGCACAGGCGTACCCAAAAATAACCGCCCGAAGGCCGGGGCGCCAAGTTTGACCAGCGGAAAAATGGCCAAAAAACGGGTGGGCTATAGCCTTGGGGGGAGGGGCTGGCCAACTTTCGTCCGCCTCGGACTCGGAATGGGGCGAGACTTTGCAAGCGGCCTCGGATGCAAAAAAAATAGTCCGCGTGCACAGCCGCGACCAAACAT
Organism: Citrus sp. QX-2021; assembly: GCA_030444885.1. Classification (NCBI taxonomy): domain Eukaryota; kingdom Viridiplantae; phylum Streptophyta; class Magnoliopsida; order Sapindales; family Rutaceae; genus Citrus; species Citrus sp. QX-2021. The sequence continues at coordinate 130,808 of JAUJEF010000249.1, read as the reverse complement.
AACAGCCCGAAGGCCGGGCGCCAAGTTCGTCCAGCGGAAAAATGGCCAAAAGCGGGTGGGCTATAGCCTTGGGGGAGGGCTGGCCAACCGTCCGCCGGACTCGGAATGGGGCGAGACTTTGCTAAGCGGCCTCCGCGTGCCAAAAATAGGCGCGGTCACAGCCGCGCCCAAAAATAACCGCCCGAAGGTCGGTGCGACCAAACCCCAGCGGAAAAATGGCCAAAAGCGGGTGGGCTATAGCCTTGGGGAGGGCTGGCTAACTCGTCCGCGGACTCGCAATGGGGCGAGACTTTGCGACTGGCCTCCGTGTGCTAAAAATTGGCCGCGGGCACAGCCGCACCCAAAAATAACCGTCCGAAAGCCGGGGCGCCAAGTTCGCCCAGCGGAAAAATGGCCAAAAAACGGGTGGGCTATAGCCTTGGGGGGAGGGGCTGTCCGACTTCGTCCGCCGGACTCGGAATGGGGCGAGACTTTACGAGCAGCCTCCGCACGCCAAAAATAGGGCACGGGCATAGCCGCACCCAAAAATAACCACCCGAAGGTCGGCGCGCCCAAACCCCCCAGCGGAAAAATGGCCAAAAAACGGGTGGGCTATAGCCTTGGGGGGAGGGGCTGGCCAACTTCGTCCGCCGGACTCGGAATGGGGCGAGACTTTGCTAGCGGCCTCCGCGTGCCAAAAATAGGCCGCGGGCACAGCCGCGCCCAAAAATAACCGCCCGAAGGTCGGCGCGACCAAACCCCCCAGCGGAAAAATGGCCAAAAAACGGGTGGGCTATAGCCTTGGGGGGAGGGGCTGGCTAACTTCGTCCGCCGGACTCGCAATGGGGCGAGACTTTGCGACTGGCCTCCGTGTGCTAAAAATTGGCCGCGGGCACAGCCGCACCCAAAACTAACCGTCCGAAAGCCGGGGCGCCAAGTTCGCCCAGCGGAAAAATGGCCAAAAAACGGGTGGGCTATAGCCTTGGGGGGAGGGGCTGTCCGACTTCGTCCGCCGGACTCGGAATGGGGCGAGACTTTGCAAGCGGCCTCCGGATGCAAAAAATAGTCCGCGGGCACAGCCGCGCCCAAAAATAACAGCCCGAAGGCCGGGGCGCCAAGTTCGTCCAGCGGAAAAATGGCCAAAAAACGGGTGGGCTATAGCCTTGGGGGGAGACGCTGGCCAACTTCGTCCGCCGGACTCGGAATGGGGCGAGACTTTGCTACCGGCCTCCGCGTGCCAAAAAAAGGGCGCGGGCACAGCCGCGCCCGAAAATAACCGCCCGAAAGTCGGGGCCCCAAGTTCGTCCAGCGGAAAAATGGCCAAAAAACGGGTGGGCTATAGCCTTGGGGGGAGGGGCTGGCCAACATCGTCCGCCGGACTCGCAATGGGGCGAGACTTTGCGACGGGCCTCCGTGTGGTAAAAATAGGCCACGGGCATAGCCGTACCCAAAAATAACCGTCCGAGCCGGGCGCCAAGTTCGCCCAGCGGAAAAATGGCCAAAAAACGGGTGGGCTATAGCCTTGGGGGGAGGGGCTGTCCGACTTCGTCCGCCGGACTCGGAATGGGGCGAGACTTTACGAGCAGCCTCCGCACGCCAAAAATAGGGCACGGGCATAGCCGCACCCAAAAATAACCACCCGAAGGTCGGCGCGCCCAAACCCCCCAGCGGAAAAATGGCCAAAAAACGGGTGGGCTATAGCCTTGGGGGGTGGGGCTGGCCAACTTCGTCCGCCGGACTCGGAATGGTGCGACACTTTGCGAGGCACCTCCGTGTGCCAAAAATAGGCCGCGGGCACAGCCGCGCCCAAAAATAACCGCCCGAAGGCCGGTGCGCCAATTTCGTCCAGCGGAAAAAGGCCACAAAAACGGGTGGGCTATAGCCTTGGGGGGAGGGGCTGGCCGACTTCGTCCGCCAGACTCGGAATGGCGCGGGACTTTGCGAGGCACCTCCGTGTGCCAAAAATAGTCCCTGGGCACAGCCGCGCCGAAAAATACCCGCCCGAAGGCCGGGGCGCCAAGTTCGTCCAGCGGAAAAAGGCCACAAAAACGGGTGGGCAATAGCCTTGGGGGGTGGGGCTGGCCAACTTCGTCCGCCGGACTCGGAATGGCGCGAGACTTTGCGAACGGCCTCCAGGTGCTAAAAATAGGCCGCACGCACAGCCGCACCCAAAAATAACCGCCCGAACGCCGGGGCGCCAAGTTCGTCCAGCGGAAAAATGGCCAAAAAACGGGTGGGCTATAGCCTTGGGGGGAGGGGCTGGCAACCTTCGTCCGCCGGACTCGGATTGGGGCGAGACTTTGCGAGCGGCCTCCGCGTGCAAAAAATTGGCCGCGGGCACAGCCGCGCCCAAAAATAACCGCCCAAAGGCCGGGGCGTCAAGTTCGTCAAGCGGAAAAATGGCCAAAAAACGGGTCGGCTATAGCCTTGGGGGGAGGGGCCGGCCCTCTTCGCCGCCGGACTCGGAATGGGGTGAGACTTTGCGAGCGTCCTCCGCGTGACAAAAATCGGCCGCAGGCACAGCCGCGCCCAAAAATAACCGCCCGAAGGCCGGGGCGCCAAGTTCGTCCAGCGGAAAAATGGCCAAAAAACAGGTAGGCTAAAGCCTTGGGGGGAGGGGCTGGCCAACTTCGTCCGCCGGACTCGGAATGGGGCAAGAATTTGCGAACGGCCTCCGCGTCCCAAAAATAGGCTGCGGGCAAAGCCGCGGCCAAAAGTAACCGCCCGAAGGCCGGGGCGCCAAGTTCGTCCAGCGGAAAAATGGCCAAAAAACGGGTGCGCTATAGCCTTGGGGGGATGGGCGGGCCGACTTCGTCCGCCGGACTCGGAATGGGGCGAGTATTTGTGAGCAGCCTCCGCGTGTCAAAAATACACCGCGGGCACAGCCGGGCCCAAAAATAACCGCCCGAAGGCCGGGGCGCCAAGTTCGTCCTGCGGAAAAATGGCCAAAAAACGGGTGGGACATAGCCTTGGGGGGAGGGGCTGGCCAACTTCGTCCGCCGGACTCGGAATGGGGCGAGACTTTGCGAGCGGCCTCCAGGTGCCAAAAATAGGCCGCGCGCACAGCCGTGCCCAAAAATAACTGCCCGAAGTTCGTACAGCGGAAATATGGCCAAAAAACGGGTGGGCTATAGCCTTGGGGGGAGGGGCTGGCCAACTTCGTCCGCCGGACTCGGAATGGGGCGAGACACTGTGAGCGGCCTCCGCGTGCCAAAAATAGGCCACGGGCACAGCCGCACCCAAAAATAACCGCCCGAAGGCCGGGGCGCCAAGTTCGTCCAGCTAAAAATTGCCAAAAAGCGGGTGGGCTATAGCCTTGGGGGGAGGGGCTGGCCAACTTCGTCCGCCGGACTCGGAATGAGGCGAGACTTTGCGAGCGGGCTCTGCGTGCCAATATTAGGCTGCAGGCAAAGCCGCGGGCAAAAATAACCGCCCGAAGGCGGGGGCGCCATGTTCGTCCTGCGAAAATATGGCCAAAAAACGGGTGGGCTATAGCCTTGGGGGGAGGGGCTGGCCAACTTCGTCCGCCGGACTCGGAATGGGGCGAGACTCTTCCAATGGCCTCCGCGTGCGAAAAATAGGCCGCGGGCACAGCCGCGCCCATAAATAAGCCCCCGAAGGCCGGGGCGCCAAGTTCGTCCAGCGGAAAAATGGCCAAAAAACGGGTGGGCTATAGCCTTCGGGGGAGGGGCTGGCGAACTTCGTCCGAGGGACTCGGAATGGGGCAAGACTTTGCGAGCGGCCTCCGCGTGCCAAAAATAGGCCACGGTCAAAGCCGCGCCCATAAATAACCCACCGAAGGCCGGGGCGCCAAGTTCTTCCAGCGGAAAAATGATCAAAAAACGGGTGGGCTATAGCCCTGGGGGGAGGGGCTGGCCAACTTCGTCCAAGGGACTCGGAATGGGGCAAGACTTTGCGAGCGGCCTCCGCTTGCTAAAAATAGGCCGCGGGCAAAGCCGCGCCCATAAATAACCCCCCGAAGGCCGGGGCGCCAAGTTCGTCCAGCGGAAAAATGGCCAAAAAACGGGTGGGCTATAGCCTTTGGGGGAGGGGCTGGCCTACTTCGTCCGCCAGACTCGGAATGGGGCGAGACTTTGCGAGCGGCCTCCGCGTGCTAAAAATAGGCCGCGGACACAACCACACCCAAAAATAACCCCCCGAACGTCGGCGTACCCAAACCCCCCAGCGGAAAAATGGCCAAAAAACGGGAGGGCTATAGCCTTGGGGGGAGGGGCTGGCCAACTTTGTCCGCCGGACTCGGAATGGGGCGAGACTTTGTGAGCGGCCTCCGCGTGCCAAAAATAGGCCGCGGGCACAGCTGTACCCAAAAATAAGTGCCCGAAGGCCGGGGCGCCAAGTTCCTCCAGCGGAAAAATGGCCAAAAAACGGGTGGGCTATAGCCTTGGGGGGAGGGGCTGGCCCACTTCGTCCGCCGGACTTGGAATGGGGCGAGACTTTGCGAGCGGCCTCCGCGCGCTAAAAATAGGCTGCGGGCACAGCCTCGCCCAAAAGTAACGGCCCGAAGGCCGGGGCGCCCAAACCCCCCAGCGGAAAAATGGCCAAGAAACGGGTGGGCCATAGCCTTGGGGGGAGGGGCTGGCCAACTTCGTCCGCCGGACTCGGAATGGGGCGAGACTTTGTGAGCGGCCTCCGCGTGCCAAAAATAGGCCGCGGGCACAGCTGCACCCAAAAATAAGTGCCCGAAGGCCGGGGCGCCAAGTTCCTCCAGCGGAAAAATGGCCAAAAAACGGGTGGGCTATAGCCTTGGGGGGAGGGGCTGGCCCACTTCGTCCGCCGGACTTGGAATGGGGCGAGACTTTGCGAACGGCCTCCGCGCGCTAAAAATAGGCCGCGGGCACAGCCTCGCCCAAAAATAACGGCCCGAAGGCCGGGGCGCCCAAACCCCCCAGCGGAAAAATGGCCAAGAAACGGGTGGGCTATAGCCTTGGGGGGAGGGGCTGGCCCACTTCGTACCCCCGACTCGGACTAGGGCGAGACTGCGGCAGCGGCCTCCACGTGCCAAAAATAGTCCGCGGGCAAAGCCTCGCCAAACTATTCCGGCCCGAAGGCCGGGGCGCCCAAACCCCCCAGCGGAAAAATGGCCAAGAAACGGGTGGGCTATAGCCTTGGGGGGAGGGGCTGGCCCACTTCGTCCGCCGGACTCGGAATGGGGCGAGACTTTGCGAGCGGCCTCCACGTGCCAAAAATAGGCCACGGGCACAGCCTCGCCCAAAAATAACGGCCCGAAGGCCGGGTCGCCAAGACCCACCAGCGGAAAAATGGCAAACAAACGGGTGGGCTATAGCCTTGGGGGGAGGGCTGGCCTACTTAATCCGCGGACTCGGAATGGGGCGAGACTTTGCGAGCGGCCTCCACGTGCCAAAAATAATCCACGGTCACAGGTTCGCCCAAAAATAACGGCCCGAAGGCCGGGGCGCCAAGTTCGTCCAGCGGAAAAATGGCCAAAAAACGGGTGGGCTATAGCCTTGGGGGGAGGGGCTGGCCCACTTCGTCCGCCGGACTAGGAAAGGGTCGAGACTTTGCGAGCGGCCTCCGCGTGCCAAAAATAGGCTGCGGCCACAGCCGCGCCCAAAAATAACCGCCCGAAGGCTGGGGTGCCAAGTTCGTCCAGCGAAAAAATTGCCAAAAAACGGGTGGGCTATAGCCTTGGGGGGAGGGGCTGGCCAACTTCGTCCGCCGGACTCGGAATGGGGCGAGACTTTGCGAGCGGCCACTGCGTGCCAAAAATAGGCCGCGGGCACAGCCGCGCCCAAAAATAACCGCCCGAAGGCCGGGGCGCCAAGTTCGTCCAGCGGAAAAATGGCTAAAAAACGGGTGGGCTATAGCCTTGGGGGGAGGGGCTGGCCAACTTCGTCCGCCGGACTCGGAATGGGGCGAGACTTTGCGAGCGGCCTCCGCGTGCCAAAAATAGGCCGCGGACACAGCCGGGCCCAAAAATAACCATCCGAAGGCCGGGGCGCAAAGTTCGTGCAGAGGAAAAATGGCCAAAACACGGGTGGGCTATAGCCTTGGGGGGAGGGGCTGGCCAACTTCGTCCGCCGGACTCGGAATGGGGCGATACTTTACGAGCGGCCTCCACGTACCAAAAATAGGCCGCGGGCACAGCCGTGCCCAAAAATAACTGCCCGAAGGCTGGGTCGCCAAGTTCGTCCAGCGGAAAAATGGCCAAAAAACGGGTGGGCTATAGCCTTGGGGGGAGGGGCTGGCCGACTTCGTCCGCCAGACTCGGAATGGGGCGAGACTTTACGAGCGACCTCCGCATGCTAAAAATAGGCCGCGGGCACAGCCGCACCCAAAAATAACCCCCTGAACGTCGGCGCACCCAAACCCCCCAGCGGAAAAATGGCCAAAAAACGGGAGGGCTATAGCCTTGGGGGGAGGGGCTGGCCAACTTCGTCCGCCGGACTCGGAATGGGCCGAGACTTTGTGAGCGTCCTCCGCGTGCCAATTATAGGCCGCGGGCACAGCTGCACCCAAAAATAAGTGCCCGAAGGCCGGGGCGCCAAGTTCGTCCAGCGGAAAAATGGCCAAAAAACGGGTGGGCTATAGCCTTGGGGGGAGGGGCTGGCCCACTTCGTCCGCCGGACTCGGAAAGGGACGAGACTTTGCGAGCGGCCTCCGCGTGCCAAAAATAGGCCACGGGGGCAGCTGCACCCAAAAATAACCGCCCGAAGGTCGGCGCGCCCAAAACCCCCAGCAGAAAAATGGCCAAAAAACGGGTGGGCTATAGCCTTGGGGGGAGGGGCTGGCCAACTTCGTCCGCCGAACTCGAAATAGGGCGAGACTTTGCGAGCGGCCTCCGCGTGCCAAAAATAGGCCGCGGGCACAGCTTTACCCAAAAATAACCGCCCGAAGGCCGGGCCGCCAAGTTCGTCCAGCGGAAAAATCGCCAAAAAACGGGTGGGCTATAGCCTTGGGGGGAGGGGCTGGCCAACTTCGTCCGCCGGACACGGAATGGGGTTAGACTTTGCGAGCGACCTCCGCGCGCCAAAAATAGGCCTAGGGCACAGCCGTGCCCAAAAATAACTGCCCGAAGGTCGGCGCGCCCAAACCCCCCAGCGGAAAAATGGCCAAAAAACGGGTGGGCTATAGCCTTGGGGGGAGGGGCTGGCCAACTTCGTCCGCCGGACTCGGAATGGCGGGAGACTTTGCGAGCGGCCTCCGCGTGCCAAAAATAGGCCGCGGGCACAGCCGCGCCCAAAAATAACCCCCCGAAGGTCGTTGCGCCCAAACCCCCCAGCGGAAAAATGGCCAAAAAACGGGTGGGCTATAGCCTTGGGGGGAGGGGCAGGCCCACTTCGTCCGCCGGACTCGGAATGGGGCGAGACTTTGCGAGCGGCCTCCGCGTGCCAAAAATAGGCCGCGGGCACAGCCACGCCCAAAAATAACCCCCCGAAGGTCGTTGCGCCCAAACCCTCCAGCGGAAAAATGGCCAAAAAACGGGTGGGCTATAGCCTTGGGGGGAGAGGCTGGCCAACTTCGTCCTCCGGACTCGGAATGGGGCTAGAATTTGTGAGCGGCCTCCTCGTGCCAAAAATAGGCTGCGGACACAGCCGCGCCCAAAAATAACCGCCCGGAGGCCAGGCCGCCAAGTTCGTCCAGCGGAAAAATGGCCAACAAACGGGTGGGCTATAGCCTTGGCGGGAGGGGCTGGCCAACTTCGTCCGCCGGACTCGTAATGGGGCGAGACATTGCGAGCGGCCTCCGCGTGCCAAAAATAGGCCGCGGGCACAGCCGCGCCCAAAAATTACCGCCCGAAAGCCGGGGCGCCAAGTTCGTCCAGCGGAAAAATGGCCAAAAAACGGGTGGGCTATAGCCTTGGGGGGAGGGCTGGCCAACTTCGTCCGCCGGACTCGGAAGGGGGCGAGACTTTGTGAGCGGCCACTGCGTGCCAAAAATAGGCCGCGGGCACAGCCGCGCCCAAAAATAACCGCCCGAAGGCCGGGGCGCCAAGTTCGTCCAGCGAAAAAATTGCCAAAAAACGGGTGGGCTATAGCCTTGGGGGGAGGAGCTGGCCAACTTCGTCCGCCGGACTCGGAATGGGGCGAGACTTTGCGAGCGGCCACTGCGTGCCAAAAATAGGCCGCGGGCACAGCCGCGCCCAAAAATAACCGCCCGAAGGCCGGGGCGCCAAGTTCGTCCAGCGGAAAAATGGCTAAAAAACGGGTGGGCTATAGCCTTGGGGGGAGGGGCTGGCCAACTTCGTCCGCCGGACTCGGAATGGGGCGAGACTTTGCGAGCGGCCACTGCGTGCCAAAAATAGGCCGCGGGCACAGCCGTACCCAAAAATAACCGCCCGAATGCCAGAGCGCCAAGTTCGTCCAGCGGAAAAAGGCCACAAAAACGGGTGGGCTATAGCCTTGGGGGGTGGGGCTGGCCAACTTCGTCCGCCGGACTCGGAATGGCGTGAGACTTTGCGAGCAGCCTCCGTGTGCCAAAAATAGGCCCCGGGCACAGCCGCACCCAAAATTACCCCCCGAAGGCCGGGGCGCCTAGTTCGTCCAGCGGAAAAAGGCCACAAAAACGGGTGGGCTATAGCCTTGGGGGGTGGGGCTGGCCAACTTCGTCCGCCGGACTCGGAATGGCGCGTGACTTTGCGAGCGGCCTCCGTGTGCCAAAAATAGGCTCCGGGCACAGCCGTGTCCAAAAATAACCGCCCGAAGGCCGGGGCGCCAAGTTCGTCCAGCGGAAAAAGGCCACAAAAACGGGTGGGCTATAGCCTTGGGGGGTGGGGCTGGCCAACTTCGTCCGCCGGACTCGGAATGGCGCGAGACTTTGCGAGCGGCCTCCGTGTGCCAAAAATAGGCCCCGGGCACAGCCGCACTAAAAAATAACCGCCCGAAGGCCGGGGCGCCAAGTTCGTCCAGCGGAAAAAGGCCACAAAAACGGGTGGGCTATAGCCTTGGGGGGTGGCGCTGGCCGACTTCGTCCGCCGGACTCGGAATGGCGTGAGATTTTGCGAGCTGCCTCCGTGTGCCAAAAATAGGCCGCGGGCACAGCCGTACTAAAAAATAACCGCCCAAAGGCCGTGTCGCCAAGTACGTCCAGCGGAAAAAGGCCACAAAAACGGGTGGGCTATAGCCTTGGTGGGTGGGGCTGGCCAACTTCGTCCGCCGGACTCGGAATGGCGCGAGACTTTGCTAGTGGCCTCCGTGTGCCAAAAATAGACCCCGGGCTCAGCCGCGCCCAAAAATAACCGCCCGAAGTCCGGGGCGCCGAGTTCGTCCAGCAGAAAAAGGCCACAAAAACGGGTGGGCTATAGCCTTGGGGGGTGGGGCTGGCCAACTTCGTCCGCCGGACTCGGAATGGCACGAGACTTTGCGAACGGCCTCTGTGTGCCAAAAATAGGCCCCAGGCACAGCCGAGCCCAAAAATAACAGCCCGAAGGCCGGGGCGCCAAGTTCGTGCAGCGGAAAAAGGCCACAAAAACGGGTGGGCTATAGCCTTGGGGGGTGGGGCTGGCCCGCTCCGTCCGCCGGACGCGGAATGGCGCGAGACTTTTCGAGCGGCCTCTGTGTGCCAAAAATAGGCCCCGGGCTCAGCCGCGCCCAAAAATAACCTCCCGAAGGCCGGGGTGCCAAGTTCGTTCAGCGGAAATAGGAAACAAAAACGGGTGGGCTATAGCCTTGGGGGGTGGGGCTGGCCAACTTCGTCCGCCGGACTCGGAATGGCGCGAGACTTTGCGAGCGGCCTCCGTGTGCCAAAAATAGGCCCCGGCCACAGGCGCGTCCAAAAATAACTGCCCGAAGGCCGGGGCGCCAACTACGTCCAGCGGAAAAAGGCCACAAAAACGGGTGGGCTATAGCCTTGCGGGGTGGGGCTGGCCCACTTCGTCCGCCGGACTCGGAATGGCGCGAAACTTTGCGAGCGGCCTCCGTGCACGAAAAATAGGCCCCGGGCACAGCCGCGCCCAAAAATAACCGCCCGAAGGCTGGGGCGCCAATTTCGTCCAGCGGAAAAAGGCCACAAAAACGGGTGGGCTATAGCCTTGGGGGGTGGGGCTGTCCAACTTCGTCCGCCGGACTCGGAATGGCGTGAGACTTTGCAAGGCACTTCCGTGTGCCAAAAATAGGCCGCGGGCACAGCCGCACCCAAAAATACCCTCCCGAAGGCCGGGACGCCAAGTTCGTCGAGCGGAAAAAGGCCACAAAAACGGGTGGGCTATAGCCTCTGGTGTTGGGGCTGGCCAACTTCGTCCGCCGGACTCGGAATGGCGGGAGACTTTGCGAGGGGCCTCCGTATGCAAAAAATAGGACGCGGGCACAGCCGCGCCCAAAAATGCCCGCCCGAAGGCAGGGGCGCCAAGTTCGTCCAGCGGAAAAAGGCCACAAAAACGGGTGGGCTATAGCCTTGGGGGGTGGGGCAGGCCAACTTTGTCCGCCGGACTCGGAATGGCACGAGACTTTGCAAGGGGCCTCCGTGTGCCAAAAATACGCCGCCGGCACTGCCGCGCCCAAAAATAATCTCCCGAAGGCCGGGGCGCCATGCTCGTCCAGCGGAAAAAGGTCACAAAAACGGGTGGGCTATGGCCTTGGGGGGTGGGGCTGGCCAACTTCGTCCGCCGGACTCGGAATGGCGCGAGACTTTACGAGGGGCCTCCGTGTGCCAAAAATAGGCCGCGGACACAGGTGCGCCAAAAAATAACCGCCCAAAGGCCAGGGCGCCAAGTTCGTCCAGCGGAAAAAGGCCACAAAAACGGGTGGGCTATAGCCTTGGGGGGTGGGGCTGGCCAACTTCGTCCGCCGGACTCGGAATGGTGCCCGTCTTTGCGAGGGGCCTCCGTGTGCCAAAAATAGGCCGTGGTCACAGCCGCGTCCAAAAATAACCTCCCGAAGGCTGGGGCGCCATACTCGTCCAGCGGAAAAAGGGCACAAAAACGGGTGGGTTATGGCCTTGGGGTGTGGGGCTGGCCAACTTCATCCGCCGGACTAGGAATGGCGCGAGACTTTACGAGGGCCCTCCGTGTGCCAAAAATAGGGCGCGGACACAGGCGCGCCAAAAAATAACCGCCGGAAGGCCGGGGCGTCAAGTTCGTCCAGCGGAAAAAGGCCACAAAAACGGGTGGGCTATAGCCTTGGGGGGTGGGGCAGGCCAACTTCGTCCGCCGGACTCGGAATGGCGCGACACTTTGCGAGGGGCCTCCGTGTGCCAAAAATAGGCCGCGGGCACAGCCGCGCCCAAAAATAACCGCCCGAAGGCTGGGGCGCCATGTTCGTCCAGCGGAAAAAGGCGACAAAAACGGGTGGGCTATAGCCTTGGGGGATGGGGCTGGCCAACTTAGTCCGCCGGACTCGGAATTGCGCGAGACTTTGCGAGGGGCCTCCATGTGCCAAAAATATGCCACGGGCACAGCCACGCCCAAAAATAACCGCCCAAGGCCGGGGCGCCAAGTTCGTCCAGCGGAGAAAGGTAAGAAAAACGGGTGGGCTATAGCCTTGGGGGGTGGGGCTGGCCAACTTCATCCGCCGGACTCGGAATGGGGTGAGACTTTGCGAGCGGTCTCCGGCTGCCAAAAATAGGCCGCGGGCACAGCCGTGCCCAAAAATAACCGCCCGAAGGCCGGGCCGCCAAGTTCGTCCAGCGGAAAAATGGCCAAAAAACGGGTGGGCTATAGCCTTGGAGGGAGGGGCTGGCCGACTTCGTCCGCCGGACTCGGAATGGGGCCAGACTTTGTAAGGGGCCTCCGCGTACCAAAAATAGGCCGCGGGCACAGGCGCTCCCAAAAATAACCGCCCGAAGGCTGGGGCGCCAAGTTCGTCCAGCGGAAAAATGGCCAAAATACTGGTGGGCTATAGCCTTGGAGGGAGGGGCTGGCCAACTTCGTCCGCCGGACTCGGAATGGGGTGAGACTTTGCGAGCGGCCTTCGAGTGCCAAGAATAGGCCGCCGGCACAGCCGCGCCCAAAAATAACCCCCCGAAGGTCGGCGCGCCCAAACCCCCCAGCGGAAAAATGGCCAAAAAACGGGTGGGCTATAGCCTTGGGGGGAGGGGCTGGCCAACTTCGTACGCCGGACTCGGAATGGCGCGAGACTTTACGAGGGGCCTCCGTGTGCCAAAAATAGGGTGCAGACATAGGCGCACCAAAAAATAACCGCCCGAAGGCCGGGGCGTCAAGTTCGTCCAGCGGAAAAAGGCCACAAAAACGGGTGGGCTATAGCCTTGGGGGGTGGGGCAGGCCAACTTCGTCCGCCGGACTCGGAATGGCGCGAGACTTTGCGAGGGGCCTCCGTGTGCCAAAAATAGGCCGCGGACACAGCCGCGCCCAAAAATAACTGCCCGAAGGCCGGGGCGCCAAGTTCGTCCAGCGGAAATAGGCCACAAAAACGGGTGGGCCATAGCCTTGGGGGGTGGGGCAGGCCAACTTCGTCCGCCGGACTCGGAATGGCGCGAGACTTTGCGAGGGGCCACCGTGTGCCAAAAATAAGCCACGGACACAGCCGCACCAAAAAATAACCACCCGAAGGCCGGGGCGCCAAGTTCGTCCAGCTAAAAATTGCCAAAAAACGGGTGGGCTATAGCCTTGGGGGGAGGGGCTGGCCTACTTCGTCCGCCGGACTCGGAATGGGGCGAGACTTTGCGAGCGGCCTCCGCGTTCCAAAAATAGGCCGCGGCCGCAGCCGCGCCCAAAAATAACCGCCGGAAGGCCGGGGCGCCAAGTTCGTCCAGCGGAAAAATGGCCAAAAAACAGGTGGGCTATAGCCTTGGAGGGAGGGGCTGGCCGACTTCGTCCACCAGACTCGGAATGGGGCCAGACTTTTGCAAGCGGCCTCCGCGAGCCAAAAATAGGCCACGGGCACAGCCGCACCAAAAAATAACCACCCGAAGGCCGGGGCGCCAAGTTCGTCCAGCTAAAAATTGCCAAAAAAAGGGTGGGCTATAGCCTTGGGGGGAGGGGCTGGCCTACTTCGTCCGCCGGACTCGGAATGGGGCGAGACTTTGCGAGCGGCCTCCGCCTACCAAAACTAGGCTGCGGGCACAGCCGCGCCCAAAAATAACCGCCCGAAGGCCGGGGCGTCAATTTCGTCCAGCTGAAAAATGGCCAAAAAACGGGTGGGCTATAGCCTTGGGGGGAGGGGCTGGCCGACTTCGTCCGCCGGACTCGGAATGGGGCGAGACTTTGCGAGCGGCCTCCGCGTGCCAAAAATAGGCCTTGGGCACAGCCGTGCCCAAAAATAACCACCCGAAGGCCGGGGCGTCAAGTTCGTCCAGCGGAAAAATGGCCAAAAAACGGGTGCGCTATAGCCTTGGGGGGATGGGCGGGCCAACTTCGTCCGCCGGACTCGGAATGGGGCGAGACTGTGCGAGCGGCCTCCTTGTGCCAAAAATAGGCTGCGGGCACAGCCGCGCCCAAAAATAGCCGCCCGAAGGCCGGGGCGTCAATTTCGTCCAGCTGAAAAATGGCCAAAAAACGGGTGGGCTATAGCCTTGGGGGGAGGGGCTGGCCGACTTCGTCCGCCGGACTCGGAATGGGACGAGACTTTGCGAGCGGCCTCCGCGTGCCAAAAATAGGCCTTGGGCACAGCCGCGCCCAAAAAAAACCACCCGAAGGCCGGGGCGCCAAGTTCGTCCAGCGGAAAAATGGCCAAAAAACGGGTGCGCTATAGCCTTGGGGGGATGGGCGGGCCAACTTCGTCCGCCGGACTCGGAATGGGACGAGTCTTTGTGAGCAGCCTCTGTGTGCCAAAAATAGGCCGCGGGCACAGCCGTGCCCCAAAATAACCGCCCGAAGGCCGGGGCGCCAAATTCGTCCAGCGGAAAAATGGCCAAAAAACGGGTGGGCTATAGCCTTGGGGGGAGGGGCTGGCCAACTTCATCCGCCGTACTCGGAATGGGGCGGGACTTTGGGAGCAGCCTCCGCGTGCCAAAAATAGGTCGCGGGCACAGCCGCGCCCAAAAATAACTACCCGAAGGCCGGGGCGCCAAGTTCGTCCAGCGGAAAAATGGCCAAAAAACGGGTGGGCTATAGCCTTGGGGGGAGGGGCTGGCCAACTTCGTCCGCCGGACTCGGAATGGGGCGAGACTCTTCCAATGGCCTCCGCGTGCCAAAAATAGGCCGCGGGCACAGCCGCGCCCAAAAATAACCGCCCGAAGGCCGGGGCGCCAAGTTCGTCCAGCGGAAAAATGGCCAAAAAACGGGTGGGCTATAGCCTTGGGGAGGGCTGGCCCGCCGTCCGCCGGACTCGGAATGGGGCAAGACTTTGCGAGCGGCCTCCGTGTGCCAAAAATAGGCCGTGGGCACAGCCGCGCCCAAAAATAACCGTCCGAAAGCCGGGGCGCCAAGTTCGTCCAGCGGAAAAATGGCCAAAAAACGGGTGGGCTATAACCTTGGGGGGAGAGGCTGGCCAAGTTCGTCCGCCGGACTCGGAATGGGCGAGACTTTACGAGCGGCCTCCGCGTCCCAAAAATAGGCCGCGGGCACAGCCGCGCCCAAAAATACCCGCCCGAAGGCCGGGGCGCCAAGTTCGTCCAGCGGAAAAAGGCCACAAAAACGGGTGGGCTATAGCCTTGGGGGGTAGGGCTGGCCAACTTTGTCCCCCGGACTCGGAATGGCGCGAGACTTTGCGAGCGGCCTCCGTGTGCCAAAAATAGGCCGCGGGCACAGCCGCGCCCAAAAATACCCGCCCGAAGGCCGGGGCGCCAAGTTCGTCCTGCGGAAAACGGACACAAAAACGGGTGGGCTATAGCCTTTGGGGGTGGGGCTGGCCAACTTCGTCCGCCGGACTCGGAATGGCGCGAGACTTTGTGAGGCGCCTCCGTGTGCCAAAAATAGACCGCGGGCACAGCCGCGCCCAAAAATACCCGCCCGAAGGCCGGGGCTCCAAGTTCGTCCAGCGGAAAATGGCCACAAAAACGGGTGGGCTATAGCCTTGGGAGGTGGGGCTGGCCAACTTCGTCCGCCGGACTCGGAATGGCTCGAGACTTTGCGAGGCGCCTACGTGTGCTAAAAATAGGCCGTGGCCACAGCCGCGCCCAAAAATACCCGCCCGAAGGCCGGGGCGCCAAGTTCGTCCAGCGGAAAAAGGCCCAAAAAACGGGTGGGCTATAGCCTTGGGGGGTGGGGCTTGCCAACTTCGTCCGCCGGACTCGGAATGGCGCGAGACTTTGCGAGGCGTCTCCGTGTGCCAAAAATAGGCCGCGGGCACAGCCGCGCCCAAAAATACCCGCCCGAAGGCCGGGGCACCAAGTTCGTCCAACGGAAAATGGCCACAAAAACGGGTGGGCTATAGCCTTGGGGGGTGGGGCTGGCCAACTTCGTCCGCCGGACTCGGAATGGCGCGAGACTTTGCGAAGCGCCTCCGTTTCCAAAAATAGGCCGCGGGCACAGCCGTGCCCAAAAATACCCGCCCAAAGGCCGGGGCGCCAAGTTCGTCCAGTGGAAAATGGCCACAAAAACGGGTGGGCAATAGCCTTGGGGGGTGGGGCTGGCCAACTTCGTCCTCCGGACTCGGAATGGCGCCAGACTTTGCGAGGCGCCTTCGTGTGCCAAAAATAGGCCGCGTGCGTAGCCGCGTCCAAAAATACCCGCCCGAAGGCCGGGGCGCCAAGTTCGTCCAGCGGAAAAAGGCCACAAAAACGGGTGGGCTATAGCCTTGGGGGGTGGGGCTGGCCAACTTCGTCCGCCGGACTTGGAATGGCACGGGACTTTGCGAGGCACCTCCTTGTGCCAAAAAAAGGCCGCGGGCACAGCTGCGCCGAAAAATACCCGCCGAAGGCCGGGCCGCCAAGTTCATCCAGCGGAAAATGGCCACAAAAACGGGTGGGCTATAGCCTTGGGGGTGGGGCTGGCCAACTTCGTCCGCCGGACTCGGAATGGCGCGAGACTTTACAAAGCGCCTCCGTGTGCTAAAAATAGGCCGCGTGCACAGCCGCGTCCAAAAATACCCGCCCGAAGGCCGGGGCGCCAAGTTCGTCCAGCGGAAAATGGCCACAAAAACGGGTGGGCTATAGCCTTGGGGGGTGGGGCTGGCCAACTTCGTCCGCCGGACTCGGAATGGCGCGAGACTTTGCGAGGCGCCTCCGTGTGCCAAAAATAGGCCGCGTGCACAGCCGCGTCCAAAAATACCCGCCCGAAGGCCGGGGCGCCAAGTTCGTCCAGCGGAAAAAGGCCACAAAAACGGGTGGGCTATAGCCTTGGGGGGTGGGGCTGGCCAACTTCGTCCGCCGGACTTGGAATGGCACGAGACTTTGCGAGGCACCTCCTTGTGCCAAAAAAAAAGGCCTTGGGCACAGCAGCGCCGAAAAATACCCGCCCGAAGGCCGGGCATAAAGGTCGTCCAGCGGAAAATGGCCACAAAAACGGGTGGGCTATAGCCTTGGGGGGTGGGGCTGGCCAACTTTGTCCCCCGGACTCGGAATGGCGCGAGACATTGCGAGGTGCCTCCGTGTGCCAAAAATAGGCCGCGGGCACAGCCGCGCCCAAAAATACACGCCCGAAGGCCGGGGCGCCAAGTTCGTCCTGCGGAAAACGGACACAAAAACGGGTGGGCTATAGCCTTTGGGGGTGGGGCTGGCCAACTTCGTCCGCCGGACTCGGAATGGCGCTAGACTTTGCGAGGTGCCTCCCCGTGCCAAAAATAGACCGCGGGCACAGCCGCGCCCAAAAATACCCGCCCGAAGGCCGGGGCGCCAAGTTCGTCCAGCGGAAAATGGCCACAAAAACGGGTGGGCTATAGTCTTGGGAGGTGGGGCTGGCCAACTTCGTCCGCCGGACTCGGAATGGCGTGAGACTTTGCGAGGCGTCTCCGTGTGCCAAAAATAGGCCGCAGGCACAGCCACGCCCAAAAATACCCGCCCGAAGCCCGGGGCGCCAAGTTCGTCCAGCGGAAAAAGGCCACAAAAACGGGTGGGCTATAGCCTTGGGGGGTGGGGCTGGCCAACTACGTCCGCCGGACTCGGAATGGCGCGAGACTTTGCGAGGCGCCTCCGTGTGCCAAAATTAGGCCGCGGGCACAGCCGCGCACAAAAATACCCGCCCGAAGGCCGGGGCGCCAGGTTCGTCCAGCGGAAAAAGGCCACAAAAACGGGTGGGCTATAGCCTTAAGTGATGGGGCTGGCCAATTTCGTCCGCCGGACTCGGAATGGCGCGAGACTTTGCGAGGCACCTCCGTGTGCTAAAACTAGGTCGCGGGCACAGCCGCACCCAATAATACCCGCCCGAAGGCCGGGGCGCCAAGTTCGTCCAGCGGAAAAAGGCCACAAAAACGGGTGGGCTATAGCCTTGGGGGGTGGGGCTGGCCAACTTCGTCCGCCGGACTCGGAATGGCGTGAGACTTTGCGAGGCGTCTCCGTGTGCCAAAAATAGGCCGCGGGCACAGCCGTGCCCAAAAATACCCGCCCAAAGGCTGGGGCGCCAAGTTCGTCCAGTGGAAAATGGCCACAAAAACGGGTGGGCTATAGCCTTGGGGGGTGGGGCTGGCCAACTTCGTCCTCCGGACTCGGAATGGCGCCAGACTTTGCGAGGAGCCTCCGTGTGCCAAAAATAGGCCGCGTGCACAGCCGCGTCCAAAAATACCCGCCCGAAGGCCGGGGCGCCAAGTTCGTCCAGCGGAAAAAGGCCACAAAAACGGGTGGGCTATAGCCTTGGGGGGTGGGGCTGGCCCACTTCGTCCGCCGGACTTGGAATGGCACGAGACTTTGCGAGGCACCTCCTTGTGCCAAAAAAAGGCCGCGGGCACAGCCGCGCCCTAAAATACCCGCCGAAGGCCGGGGCGCCAAGTTCGTCCAGCGGAAAATGGCCACAAAAACGGGTGGGCTATAGCCTTGGGGGGTGGGGCTGGCCAACTTCGTCTTCCGGACTCGGAATGGCGCGAGACATTGCGAGGCGCCTCCGTGCGCCAAAAATAGGCCGCGGGCACAGCCGCGCCCCAAAATACCCGCCCGAAGGCCGGGGCGCCATGTTCGTCCAGCGGAAAATGGCCACAAAAACGGGTGGGCTATAGTCTTGGGGGGTGGGGCTGGCCAACGTAGTCCGCCGGACTCGGAATGGCGCGAGACTTTGCGAGGCGCCTCCGTGTACAAAAAATAGGCCGCGGGCACAGCCGCGGACAAAAATACCCGCCCGAAGGCCGGGGCGCCAAGTTCGTCCAGCGGAAAAAGGCCACAAAAACGGGTGGGCTATAGCCTTTGGGGGTGGGGCTGGCCAACTTCGTCCGCCGGACTCGGAATGGTGCGAGACTTTGCGAGGCGCCTCCGTGTGCCAAAAATAGGCCGTAGGCACAGCCGCGCCGAAAAATACCCGCCCGAAGGCCGGGGCGCCAAGTTCGTCCAGCGGAAAATGGCCACAAAAACGGGTGGGCTATAGCCTTGGGGGGTGGGGCTGGCCGACTTCGTCCGCCGGACTCGGAATGGCGCGAGACTTTGCGAGGTGCCTCCGTGTGCCAAAAATAGTCTGCGGGCACAGCCGCGCCCCAAAATAACCGCCCGAAGGCCGGGGCGCCAAGTTCGTCCAGCGGAAAATGGCCACAAAAACGGGTGGGCTATAGCCTTGGGGGGTGGGGATGGCCCACTTCGTCCGCCGGACTCGGAATGGCGCGAGACTTTGCGAGGCGTCTCCGCGTGCCAAAAATAGGCCGCGGGCACAGCCGCGCCCAAAAATACCCGTCCGAAGGCCGGAACATCAAGTTCGTCCAGCGGAAAAAGGCCACAAAAACAGGTGGGCTATACCCTTGGGGGGTGGGGCTGGCCAACTTCGTCCGTCGGACTCGGAATGGCGCGAGACTTTGTGAGGCGCCTCCGTGTGACAAAAATAGGGCACGGGCACAGCCACGCCCAAAAAAACCCGCCCGAAGGCCGGGGCGCCAAGTTCGTCCAGCGGAAAATGGCCACAAAAATGGTTGGACTATAGCCTTGGGGGGTGGAGCTGGCCAACTTCGTCCGCCGGGCTCGGAATGGCGCGAGACTTTGCGAGGCGCCTCCGTGTGCCAAAAATAGGCCGCGGGCACAGCCGGGCCCAAAAATATCCGGCCGAAGGCCCGGGCGCCAAGTTCGTCCAGTAGAAAATGGCCACAAAAACTGGTGGGCTATAGCCTTGGGGGGTGGGGCTGGCCCACTTCGTCCGCCGGACTCGGAATGGCGCGAGACTTTGCGAGGCGCATCCGCGTGCCAAAAATAGGCCGCGGGCACAGCCACGCCCAAAAATACCCGCCCGAAGGCCGGGGCGCCAAGTTCATCCAGCGGGAAAAGGCCACAAAAACGGGTGGGCTATAGCCTTGGGGGGTGGGGCTGGCCCACTTCGTCCGCCGGACTCGGAATGGCGCGAGACTTTGCGAGGCGCCTCCGAGTGCCAAAAATAGGCCGCGGGCACAGCCACGCCCAAAAATACCCGCCCGAAGGCCGGGGCGCCATGTTCGTCCATTGGAAAAAGGCCACAAAAACGGGTGGGCTATAGCCTTGGGGTGTGGGGCTGGCCAACTTCGTCCGCCGGACTCGGAATGGCGCGAGACTTTGCGAGGCGCGTCCGTGTGCCAAAAACAGGCCGCGGGCACAGCCGCGCCCAAAAATACCGGCCCGAAGGCCGGGGCGCCAAGTTCGTCCAGCGGAAAATGGCCACAAAAACGGGCGGGCTATAGCCTTGGGGGGTGGGGCTGGCCAACTTCGTCCGCCGGACTCGGAATGGCGCGAGACTTTACGAGGCGCCTCCGTGTGCCAAAAATAGGCCGCGGACACAGCCGCGCCCAAAAATACCCGCCCGAAGGCCGGGGCGCCATGTTCGTCCAGCGGAAAAAGGCGACAAAAACGGGTGGGCTATAGCCTTGGGGGGTGGGGCTGGCCAACTTCGTCCGCCGGACTCGGAATGGCACAAGACTTTGTGAGGCGCCTCCGTGTGCCAAAAATAGGCCGCGGGCGCCGACGCGCCCAAAAATACCCGCCCGAAGGCCGGGGCGCCATGTTCGTCCAGCGGAAAAAGGCCACAAAAACGGGTGGGCTATAGCCTTGGGGGGTGGGGCTGGCCAACTTCGTCCGCCGGACTCGGAATGGTGCAAGACATTGCGAGGCGCCTCCGTGTGCCAAAAATTGGGCACGGCCACAGCCACGCCCAAAATCTCGCCCGAAGGCCGGGGCGACAATTTCGTCCAGCGGAAAAAGGCCACAAAAACCGGTGGGCTATACCCTTGGGGGGTGGGGCTGGCCAACTTCGTCCGTCGGACTCGGAATGGCGCGAGACTTTGCGAGGCACCTCCGTGTGACAAAAATGGGGCACGGGCACAGCCACGCCTTCACCCTTGCCGAAGGCCGGGCGCCAAGTCGTCCTGCGGAAAATGGACACAAAATGGGTGGACTATAGCCTTGGGGGTGGGGCTGGCCAACTTCGTCCGCGGACTCGGAATGGCGAGACTTTGCGGGCGCCTCCGTGTGCCAAAAATAGGCCGCACGCACAGCCGAGCCCAAAAATACCCGCCCGAAGGCCGGGGCGCCAAGTTCGTCCAGTGGAAAAAGGCCACAAAAACGGGTGGGCTATACCCTTGGGGGGTGGCGCTGGCCAACTTCGTCCGCCGGACTCGGAATGGCGCGAGACTTTGCGAGGCGCCTCCGTGTGCCAAAAATATGCCGCGGACACAGCCGCGCCCAAAAATACCCGCCCGAAGGCCGGGGCGCCAAGTTCGTCCAGCGGAAAAAGGCCACAAAAACAGGTGGGCTATACCCTTGGGGGGTGGGGCTGGCCAACTTCGTCCGTCGGACTCGGAATGGCGCGAGACTTTGCGAGGCACCTCCGTGTGACAAAAATAGGGCACGGGCACAGCCACGCCCAAAAACATCCGCCCGAAGGCCGGGGCGCAAAGTTCGTCCAGCGGAAAATGGCCACAAAAATGGGTGGACTATAGCCTTGGGGGGTGGGGCTGGCCAACTTCGTCCGCCGGACTCGGAATGGCGTAAGACTTTGTGAGGCGCCTCCGTGTGCCAAAAATATGCCGCGGGCACAGCCGCGCCCAAAAATACCCGCCCGAAGGCCGGGGCGTCAAGTTCGTCCAGCGGAAAAAGGCCACAAAAACAGGTGGGCTATACCCTTGGGGGGTGGGGCTGGCCAACTTCGTCCGTCGGACTCGGAATGGCGCAAGACTTTGCGAGGCGCCTCTGTGTGCCAAAAATAGGCCGCGGGCACAGCCGCGCCCAAAAATACCGACCCGAAGGCCGGGGCGCCAAGTTCGTCCAGCGGAAAAAGGCCACAAAAACAGGTGGGCTACACCCTTGGGGGGTGGGGCTGGCCAACTTCGTCCGTCGGACTCGGAATGGCGTGAGACTTTGCGAGGCGCCTACGTGTGACAAAAATAGGGCACGGGCACAGCCACGCCCAAAAACATCCGCCCGAAGGCCGGGGCGCAAAGTTCGTCCAGCGGAAAATGGCCACAAAAATGGGTGGACTATAGCCTTGGGGGGTGGGGCTGGCCAACTTCGTCCGCCGGACTCGGAATGGCGTAAGACTTTGCGAGGCGCCTCCGTGTGCCAAAAATATGCCGCAGGCACAGCCGCGCCCAAAAATACCCGCCCGAAGGCCGGGGCGACAAGTTCAACCAGCGGAAAAAGGCCACAAAAACTGGTGGGCTATAGCCTTGAAGTGGGGCTGGCCAACAAATCCGTCGGACTCGGAATGGCGCAAGACTTTGCGAGGCGCCTCCGTGTGCCAAAAATAGGCCGCGGGCACAGCGGGGCCCAAAAATACCCGCCCGAAGGCCGGGGCGCCAAGTTCGTCCAGTGGAAAAAGGCCACAAAAACGGGTGGGCTATAGCCTTGGGGGGTGGGGCTGGCCAACTTCTTCCGCCGGACTCGGAATGGCGCGAGACTTTGCGAGGCGCGTCCGTGTGCCAACAATAGGGCACGGGCACAGCCACGCCCAAAAACACCCTCCCGAAGGCCGGGGCGCCAAGTTCGTCCTGCGGAAAATGGACACAAAAACGGGTGGGCTATAGCCTTGGGGGGTGGGGCTGGCCAACTTCGTCCGCCGGACTCGGAATGGCGTAAGACTTTGTGAGGCGCCTCCGTGTGCCAAAAATATGCCGCGGGCACAGCCGCGCCCAAAAATACCCGCCCGAAGGCCGGGGCGTCAAGTTCGTCCAGCGGAAAAAGGCCACAAAAACAGGTGGGCTATACCCTTGGGGGGTGGGGCTGGCCAACTTCGTCCGTCGGACTCGGAATGGCGCAAGACTTTGCGAGGCGCCTCCGTGTGCCAAAAATAGGCCGCGGGCACAGCCGCGCCCAAAAATACCCACCCGAAGGCCGGGGCGCCAAGTTCGTCCAGCGGAAAAAGGCCACAAAAACAGGTGGGCTACACCCTTGGGGGGTGGGGCTGGCCAACTTCGTCCGTCGGACTCGGAATGGCGTGAGACTTTGCGAGGCGCCTACGTGTGACAAAAATAGGGCACGGGCACAGCCACGCCCAAAAACATCCGCCCGAAGGCCGGGGCGCAAAGTTCGTCCAGCG
This sequence comes from Citrus sp. QX-2021, assembly GCA_030444885.1. Lineage (NCBI taxonomy): Eukaryota > Viridiplantae > Streptophyta > Magnoliopsida > Sapindales > Rutaceae > Citrus > Citrus sp. QX-2021. The sequence goes on along the minus strand of JAUJEF010000249.1, from coordinate 108,391 downwards.
GAAAATGGCCACAAAAATGGGTGGACTATAGCCTTGGGGGGTGGGGCTGGCCAACTTCGTCCGCCGGACTCGGAATGGCGTAAGACTTTGCGAGGCGCCTCCGTGTGCCAAAAATATGCCGCAGGCACAGCCGCGCCCAAAAATACCCGCCCGAAGGCCGGGGCGTCAAGTTCAACCAGCGGAAAAAGGCCACAAAAACAGGTGGGCTATACCCTTGGGGGGTGGGGCTGGCCAACTTCGTCCGTCGGACTCGGAATGGCGCAAGACTTTGCGAGGCGCCTCCGTGTGCCAAAAATAGGCCGCGGGCACAGCGGGGCCCAAAAATACCCGCCCGAAGGCCGGGGCGCCAAGTTCGTCCAGTGGAAAAAGGCCACAAAAACGGGTGGGCTATAGCCTTGGGGGGTGGGGCTGGCCAACTTCTTCCGCCGGACTCGGAATGGCGCGAGACTTTGCGAGGCGCGTCCGTGTGCCAACAATAGGGCACGGGCACAGCCACGCCCAAAAACACCCTCCCGAAGGCCGGGGCGCCAAGTTCGTCCTGCGGAAAATGGACACAAAAACGGGTGGGCTATAGCCTTGGGGGGTGGGGCTGGCCAACTTCGTCCGCCGGACTCGGAATGGCACAAGACTTTGTGAGGCGCCTCCGTGTGCCAAAAATAGGCCGCGGGCACAGCCGCGCCCAAAAATACCTGCCCGAAGGCCGGGGCGCCAAGTTCGTCCAGCGGAAAAAGGCCACAAAAACGGGTGGGCTATAGCCTTGGGGGGTGGGGCTGGCCAACTTCGTCCGCCGGACTCGGAATGGTGCAAGACATTGCGAGGCGCCTCCGTGTGCCAAAAATATGCCGCGGCCACAGCCGCGCCCAAAAATACCCGCCCGAAGGCCGGGGCGACAAGTTCGTCCAGCGGAAAAAGGCCACAAAAACAGGTGGGCTATACCCTTGGGGGGTGGGGCTGGCCAACTTCGTCCGTCGGACTCGGAATGGCGCGAGACTTTGCGAGGCGCCTCCGTGTGACAAAAATAGGGCACGGGCACAGCCACGCCCAAAAACACCCGCCCGAAGGCCGGGGCGCCAAGTTCGTCCTGCGGAAAATGGACACAAAAATGGGTGGACTATAGCCTTGGGGGGTGGGGCTGGCCAACTTCGTCCGCCGGACTCGGAATGGCGCGAGACTTTGCGAGGCGCCTCCGTGTGCCAAAAATAGGCCGCGGGCACAGCCGAGCCCAAAAATACCCGCCCGAAGGCCGGGGCGCCAAGTTCGTCCAGTGGAAAAAGGCCACAAAAACGGGTGGGCTATACCCTTGGGGGGTGGGGCTGGCCAACTTCGTCCGCCGGACTCGGAATGGCGCGAGACCTTGCGAGGCGCGTCCGTGTGCCAAAAACAGGCCGCGGGCACAGCCGCGCCCAAAAATACCCGCCCGAAGGCCGGGGCGCCAAGTTCGTCCAGCGGAAAATGGCCACAAAAACGGGTGGGCTATAGCCTTGGGGGGTGGGGCTGGCCAACTTCGTCCGCCGGACTCGGAATGGCGCGAGACTTTGCGAGGCGCCTCCGTGTGCCAAAAATAAGCCGCGGACACAGCCGCGCCCAAAAATACCCGCCCGAAGGCCGGGGCGCCAAGTTCGTCCAGCGGAAAAAGGCCACAAAAACAGGTGGGCTATACCCTTGGGGGGTGGGGCTGGCCAACTTCGTCCGTCGGACTCGGAATGGCGCGAGACTTTGCGAGGTGCCTCCGTGTGACAAAAATAGGGCACGGGCACAGCCACGCCCAAAAACATCCGCCCGAAGGCCGGGGCGCAAAGTTCGTCCAGCGGAAAATGGCCACAAAAATGGGTGGACTATAGCCTTGGGGGGTGGGGCTGGCCAACTTCGTCCGTCGGACTCGGAATGGCGCGAGACTTTGCGAGGCGCCTCCGTGTGACAAAAATAGGGCACGGGCACAGCCACGCCCAAAAACATCCGCCCGAAGGCCGGGGCGCAAAGTTCGTCCAGCGGAAAATGGCCACAAAAATGGGTGGACTATAGCCTTGGGGGGTGGGGCTGGCCAACTTCGTCCGCCGGACTCGGAATGGCGCGAGACTTTGCGAGGCACCTCCGTGTGCCAAAAATAAGCCGCGGACACAGCCGCGCCCAAAAATACCCGCCCGAAGGCCGGGGCGCCAAGTTCGTCCAGCGGAAAAAGGCCACAAAAACAGGTGGGCTATACCCTTGGGGGGTGGGGCTGGCCAACTTCGTCCGTCGGACTCGGAATGGCGCGAGACTTTGCGAGGCGCCTCCGTGTGACAAAAATAGGGCACGGGCACAGCCACGCCCAAAAACATCCGCCCGAAGGCCGGGGCGCAAAGTTCGTCCAGCGGAAAATGGCCACAAAACTGGGTGGACTATAGCCTTGGGGGGTGGGGCTGGCCAACAAATCCCGCCCGGACTCGGAATGGCGTAAGACTTTGCGAGGCGCCTCCGTGTGCCAAAAATATGCCGCGGGCACAGCCGCGCCCAAAAATACCCGCCCGAAGGCCGGGGCGTAAAGTTCGTCCAGCGGAAAAAGGCCACAAAAACAGGTGGGCTATACCCTTGGGGGGTGGGGCTGGCCAACTTCGTCCGTCGGACTCGGAATGGCGCAAGACTTTGCGATGCGCCTCCGTGTGCCAAAAATAGGCCGCGGGCACAGCCGCGCCCAAAAATACCCACCCGAAGGCCGGGGCGCCAAGTTCGTCCAGCGGAAAAAGGCCACAAAAACAGGTGGGCTACACCCTTGGGGGGTGGGGCTGGCCAACTTCGTCCGTCGGACTCGGAATGGTGTGAGACTTTGCGAGGCGCCTACGTGTGACAAAAATAGGGCACGGGCACAGCCACGCCCAAAAACATCCGCCCGAAGGCCGGGGCGCAAAGTTCGTCCAGCGGAAAATGGCCACAAAAATGGGTGGACTATAGCCTTGGGGGGTGGGGCTGGCCAACTTCGTCCGCCGGACTCGGAATGGCACAAGACTTTGTGAGGCGCCTCCGTGTGCCAAAAATAGGCCGCGGGCACAGCCGCGCCCAAAAATACCCGCCCGAAGGCCGGGGCGCCAAGTTCGTCCAGCGGAAAAAGGCCACAAAAACGGGTGGGCTATAGCCTTGGGGGGTGGGGCTGGCCAACTTCGTCCGCCGGACTCGGAATGGTGCAAGACATTGCGAGGCGCCTCCGTGTGCCAAAAATATGCCGCGGCCACAGCCGCGCCCAAAAATACCCGCCCGAAGGCCGGGGCGCCAAGTTCGTCCAGTGGAAAAAGGCCACAAAAACGGGTGGGCTATACCCTTGGGGGGTGGGGCTGGCCAACTTCGTCCGCCGGACTCGGAATGGCGCGAGACCTTGCGAGGCGCGTCCGTGTGCCAAAAACAGGCCGCGGGCACAGCCGCGCCCAAAAATACCCGCCCGACGGCCGGGGCGCCAAGTTCGTCCAGCGGAAAATGGCCACAAAAACGGGTGGGCTATAGCCTTGGGGGGTGGGGCTGGCCAACTTCGTCCGCCGGACTCGGAATGGCGCGAGACTTTGCGAGGCGCCTCCGTGTGCCAAAAATATGCCGCGGACACAGCCGCGCCCAAAAATACCCGCCCGAAGGCCGGGGCGCCAAGTTCGTCCAGCGGAAAAAGGCCACAAAAACAGGTGGGCTATACCCTTGGGGGGTGGGGCTGGCCAACTTCGTCCGTCGGACTCGGAATGGCGCGAGACTTTGCGAGGCGCCTCCGTGTGACAAAAATAGGGCACGGGCACAGCCACGCCCAAAAACATCCGCCCGAAGGCCGGGGCGCAAAGTTCGTCCAGCGGAAAATGGCCACAAAAATGGGTGGACTATAGCCTTGGGGGGTGGGGCTGGCCAACTTCGTCCGCCGGACTCGGAATGGCGTAAGACTTTGCGAGGCGCCTCCGTGTGCCAAAAATATGCCGCGGGCACAGCCGCGCCCAAAAATACCCGCCCGAAGGCCGGGGCGTCAAGTTCAACCAGCGGAAAAAGGCCACAAAAACAGGTGGGCTATACCCTTGGGGGGTGGGGCTGGCCAACTTCGTCCGTCGGACTCGGAATGGCGCAAGACTTTGCGAGGCGCCACCGTGTGCCAAAAATAGGCCGCGGGCACAGCGGGGCCCAAAAATACCCGCCCGAAGGCCGGGGCGCCAAGTTCGTCCAGTGGAAAAAGGCCACAAAAACGGGTGGGCTATAGCCTTGGGGGGTGGGGCTGGCCAACTTCTTCCGCCGGACTCGGAATGGCGCGAGACTTTGCGAGGCGCGTCCGTGTGCCAAAAACAGGCCGCGGGCACAGCCGCGCCTAAAAATACCCGCCCGAAGGCCGGGGCGCCAAGTTCGTCCAGCGGAAAATGGCCACAAAAACGGGTGGGCTATAGCCTTGGGGGGTGGGGCTGGCCCACTTCGTCCGCCAGAATCGGAATGGCGCGAGACTTTGCGAGGCGCCTCCGTGTGCCAAAAATAGGCCGCGGACACAGCCGCGCCCAAAAATACCCGCCCGAAGGCCGGGGCGCCATGTTCGTCCAGCGGAAAAAGGCGACAAAAACGGGTGGGCTATAGCCTTGGGGGGTGGGGCTGGCCAATTTCGTCCACCGGACTCGGAATGGCGCGAGACTTTGTGAGGAGCCTCCGTGTGCCAAAAATAGGCCGCGGGCACAGCCGCGCCCAAAAACACCCGCCCGAAGGCCGGGGCGCCAAGTTCGTCCAGCGGAAAATGGACACAAAAATGGGTGGACTATAGCCTTGGGGGGTGGGTCTGGCCAACTTCGTCCGCCGGACTCGGAATGGCGCGAGACTTTGCGAGGCGCCTCCGTGTGCCAAAAATAGGCCGCGGGCACAGCCGCGCCCAAAAATACCAGCCCGAAGGCCGGGGCGCCAAGTTCGTCCAGCGGAAAATGGCCACAAAAATGGGTGGGCTATTGCCTTGGAGGGTGCGGCTGGCCAACTTCGTCCGCCGGACTCGGAATGGCGCGAGACTTTACGAGGCACCTCCGTGTGTCAAAAATAGGCCGTGGGCTCAGCCGGGCCCAAAAATACCCGCCCGAAGGCCGGGGCGCCAAGTTCGTCCAGTGGAAAAAGGCCACAAAAACGGGTGGGCCATAGCCTTGGGGGGTGGGGCTGGCCAACTTCGTCCGCCGGACTCGGAATGGCGCGAGACTTTGCGAGGCACCTCCGTGTGCCAAAAATAGGCCGCGGGCTCAGCCGCGCCCAAAAATACCCGCCCGAAGGCCGGGGCGCCAAGTTCGTCCAGCGGAAAATGGCCACAAAAACGGGTGGGCTATAGCCTTGGGGGGTGGTGCTGGCCAACTTCGTCCGCCGGACTCGGAATGGCGCGAGACTTTACGAGGCACCTCCGTGTGTCAAAAATAGGCCGTGGGCTCAGCCGGGCCCAAAAATACCCGCCCGAAGGCCGGGGCGCCAAGTTCGTCCAGTGGAAAAAGGCCACAAAAACGGGTGGGCTATAGCCTTGGGGGGTGGGGCTGGCCAACTTCATCCGCCGGACTCGGAATGGCGTGAGCCTTTGCGAGGCGCCTTCGGGTGCCAAAAATAGGCCGCGGGCACAGCCGCGCCTAAAAATACCCGCCCGATGGCCGGGGCGCCAAGTTCGTCCAGCGGAAAATGGCCACAAAAACGGGTGGGCTATAGCCTTGGGGGGTGGGGCTGGCCAACTTCATCCGCCGGACTCGGAATGGCGTGAGCCTTTGCGAGGCGCCTTCGGGTGCCAAAAATAGGCCGCGGGCACAGCCGCGCCCAAAAATACCCGCCCGATGGCCGGGGCGCCAAGTTCGTCCAGCGGAAAATGGCCACAAAAACGGGTGGGCTATAGCCTTGGGGGGTGGAGCTGGCCAACTTCGTCCGCCGGACTCGGAATGGCTCGAGACTTTGCGAGGCGCCTCCGTGTGCCAAAAATAGGCCGCGGGCACAGCCGCGCCCAAAAATACCCGCCCGAAGGCCGGGGCGCCAAGTTCGTCCAGCGGAAAATGGCCACAAAAACGGGTGGGCTATAGCCTTGGGGGGTGTGGCTGGCCCACTTCGTCCGCCGGACTCGGAATGGCTCGAGACTTTGCGAGGAGCCTCCGTGTGCCAAAAATAGGCCGCGGGCACAGCCGCGCCCAAAAATACCCGCCCGAAGGCCGGGGCGCCAAGTTCGTCCAGCGGAAAAAGGCCACAAAAACGGGTGGGCTATAGCTTTGAGGGGTGGGGCTGGCCAACTTCGTCCGCCGGACTCGGAATGGCGCGAGACTTTACGAGGCGCCTCCGTGTGACGAAAATAGGCTGCGGGCAAGGCCGCGCCCAAAAATACCCGCCCGAAGGCTGGGGCGCCAAGTTCGTCCAGCGGAAAATGGCCACAAAAACGGCTGGACTATAGCCTTGGGGGGTGGGGCTGGCCCACTTCGTCCGCCGGACTCGGAATGGCGCCAGACTTTGCGAGGCACCTCCGTGTGCCAAAAATAGACCGCGGGCACGGCCGCGCCCAAAAATACCCACCCGAAGGCCGGGGCGCCAAGTTCATCCAGTGGAAAAAGGCCACAAAAACGGGTGGGCTATAGCCTTGGGGGTTGGGGCTGGCCAACTTCGTCCGCCGGACTCGGAATGGCGCGAGACTTTACGAGGCGCCTCCGTGTGACAAAAATAGGCCGTGGGCATAGCCGTACCCAAAAATACCCGCCCGAAGGCTGTGGCGCCAAGTTCCTCCTGCGGAAAAAGGCGACAAAAACGGGCGGGCTATAGCCTTGGGGGGTGGGGCAGGCCAACTTCGTCCGCCGGACTCGGAATGGCGCGAGACTTTGCGAGCGGCATCCGTGAGCCAAAAATAGGGCCCGGGCACAGCCATGTCCAAAGATAACCGCCCGAAGGCCGGGGCGCCAAGTTCGTCCAGCGGAAAAAGGCCACAAAAACGGGTGGGCTATGGCCTTGGGGGGTGGGGCTGGCCAACTTCGTCCGCCGGACTCGGAATGGGGCGAGACTTTGCGAGCGGCCACCGTGTGTCAAAAATAGGCCCCGGGCACAGCCGCGCCCAAAAATAACCGCCCGAAGGCCGGGGCGCCCAGTTCGTCCAGCGGAAAGAGGCCACAAAAACGGGTGGGCTATAGCCTTGCGGGGTGGGGCTGGCCAGCTTCGTCCGCCGGACTCGGAATGGCGCGAGACTTTGCGAGGCACCTCCGTGTGCCAAAATTAGGCCGCGGGAACAGCCGTGCCCAAGAGTACCCGCCCGAAGGCCAGGGCGCCAAGTTCGTCCAGCGGAAAAAGGCCACAAAAACGGGTGGGCTATAGCCTTGGCGGGTGGGGCTGGCCCACTTCGTCCGCCGGACTTGGAATGGCGCGAGACATTGCAAACGGCCTCCGTGTGCTAAAAATAGGCCCCGGGTACAGCGGCGTCCAAAAATAACCGCCCGAAGGCCGGGGCGCCAAGTTCGTCCAGCGGAAAAAGGCCACAAAAAGCCCAGTGGGCTATAGCCTTGGGGGGTGGGGCTGGCAAACTTGGTCCGCCGGATTCGGAATGGCGCGAGACTTTGCGAGCGCCCTCCATGTGCCAAAAATAGGCCCCGGGCACAGCCGCGCCCAAAAATAACAGCCCGAAGGCCGGGGCGCCAAGTTCGTCCAGCGGAAAAAGGCCACAAAAAAGGATGGGCTATAGCCTTGGGGGCTGCGGCTGGCCAACTTCGTCCGCCGGACTCGGAATGGTGCGAGACTTTGCGAGCGGCCACCGTGTGTCAAAAATAGGCCCCGGGCACAGCCGCGCCCAAAAATAACCGCCCGAAGGCCGGAGCGCAAAGTTCGTCCAGCGGAAAAAGGCCACAAAAACGGGTGGGCTATAGCCTTGGCGGGTGGGGCTGGCCCACTTCGTCCGCCGGACTTGGAATGGCGCGAGACATTGCAAACGGTCTCCGTGTGCTAAAAATAGGCCCCGGGTACAGCGGCGTCCAAAAATAACCGCCCGAAGGCCGGGGCGCCAAATTCGTCTAGCGGAAAAAGGCCACAAAAACTGGTGGGCTATAGCCTTGGGGGGTGGGGCTGGCAAACTTCGTCCGCCGGATTAGGAATGGCGCGAGACTTTGCGAACGCCCTCCATGTGCCAAAAATAGGCCCCGGGCACAGCCGCGCCCAAACATAACCGCCCGAAGGCCGGGGCGCCAAGTTCGTCCAGCGGAAAAAGGCCACAAAAACGGGTGGGCTATAGCCTTGGCGGGTGGGGCTGGCCCACTTCGTCCGCCGGACTTGGAATGGCGCGAGACATTGTAAACGGCCTCCGTGTGCTAAAAATAGGCCCCAGGTACAGCGGCGTCCAAAAATAACCGCCCGAAGGCCGGGGCGCCAAGTTCGTCCAGCGGAAAAAGGCCACAAAAACTGGTGGGCTATAGCCTTGGGGGGTGGGGCTGGCAAACTTGGTCCGCCGGATTCGGAATGGCGCGAGACTTTGCGAGCGCCCTCCATGTGCCAAAAATAGGCCCCGGGCACAGCCGCGCCCAAAAATAACAGCCCGAAGGCCGGGGCGCCAAGTTCGTCCAGCGGAAAAAGGCCACAAAAAAGGATGGGCTATAGCCTTGGGGGGTGGGGCTGGCCTACTTCGTCCGCCGGACTCGGAATGGCGCGAGGCATTGCGAACGGCCTCCGTGTGCCAAAAATAGGCCCCGGGTACAGCGGCGTCCAAAAATAACCGCCCGAAGGCCGGGGCGCCAAGTTCGTCCAGCGGAAAAAGGCCACAAAAACGGGTGGGCTATAGCCTTGGCGGGTGGGGCTGGCCCACTTCGTCCGCCGGACTTGGAATGGCGCGAGGCATTGCGAACGGCCTCCGTGTGCCAAAAATAGGCCCCGGGCACAGCCGTGCCCAAAAATAACAGCCGAAGGCCGGGGCGCCAAGTTCGTCCAGCGGAAAAAGGCCACAAAAAAGGGTGGGCTATGGCCTTGGGGGGTGGGGCTGGCCTACTTCGTCCGCCGGACTCGGAATGGCGCGAGACTTTACGAGCGGCCTCCGAGTGCCAAAAATAGGCCCCGGCCACAGCCGCGCTAAAAAATAACAGCCCGAAGACCGGGGCGCCAGGTTCGTCCAGCGGAAAAAGGCCACAAAAACGGGTGGGCTATAGCCTTGGGGGGTGGGGCTGGCCAACTTCGTCCGCCGGATTCGGAATGGTGCGAGACTTTGCGAGTGCCCTCCGTGTGCCAAAAATAGGCCCCGGGCACAGCCGCGCCCAAAAATAACCGCCCGAAGGCCGGGACGCCAAGTTCGTCCAGCGGAAAAAGGCCACAAAAACGGGTGGGCTATAGCCTCGGGGGGTGGGGCTGGCCCACTTCGTTCGCCGGACTCGGAATGGCGCGAGACATTGCGAGCGGCCTCCGTGTGTCAAAAATAGGCCCCGGGCACAGCCGCGCCCAAAAATAACCGCCCGAAGGCCGGAGCGCAAAGTTCGTCCAGCGGAAAAAGGCCACAAAAACGGGTGGGCTATAGCCTTGGCGGGAGGGGCTGGCCAACTTCGTCCGCCGGACTCGGAATGGCGCGAGACTTTGCGAGGCGCCTCCGTGTACCAAAAATAAGCCGCGGCCACAGCCGCACCCAAAAATACCCACCCGAAGGCCGGGGCACCAGGTTCGTCCAGCGGAAAAAGGCCACAAAAACGGGTGGGCTATAGCCTTGGGGGCTGCGGCTGGCCAACTTCGTCCGCCGGACTCGGAATGGCGCGAGACTTTGCGAACGGCCACCGTGTGTCAAAAATAGGCCCCGGGCACAGCCGCGCCCAAAAATAACCGCCCGAAGGCCGGGGCGCCAAGTTCGTCCAGCGGAAAAAGGCCACAAAAAAGGATGGGCTATAGCCTTGGGGGGTGGGGCTGGCCTACTTCGTCCGCCGGACTCGGAATGGCGCGAGGCATTGCGAACGGCCTCCGTGTGCCAAAAATAGGCCCCGGGTACAGCGGCGTCCAAAAATAACCGCCCGAAGGCCGGGGCGCCAAGTTCGTCCAGCGGAAAAAGGCCACAAAAACGGGTGGGCTATAGCCTTGGCGGGTGGGGCTGGCCCACTTCGTCCGCCGGACTTGGAATGGCGCGAGGCATTGCGAACGGCCTCCGTGTGCCAAAAATAGGCCCCGGGCACAGCCGTGCCCAAAAATAACAGCCGAAGGCCGGGGCGCCAAGTTCGTCCAGCGGAAAAAGGCCACAAAAAAGGGTGGGCTATGGCCTTGGGGGGTGGGGCTGGCCTACTTCGTCCGCCGGACTCGGAATGGCGCGAGACTTTACGAGCGGCCTCCGAGTGCCAAAAATAGGCCCCGGGCACAGCCGCGCTAAAAAATAACAGCCCGAAGACCGGGGCGCCAGGTTCGTCCAGCGGAAAAAGGCCACAAAAACGGGTGGGCTATAGCCTTGGGGGGTGGGGCTGGCCAACTTCGTCCGCCGGATTCGGAATGGTGCGAGACTTTGCGAGTGCCCTCCGTGTGCCAAAAATAGGCCCCGGGCACAGCCGCGCCCAAAAATAACCGCCCGAAGGCCGGGGCGCCAAGTTCGTCCAGCGGAAAAAGGCCACAAAAACGGGTGGGCTATAGCCTCGGGGGGTGGGGCTGGCCCACTTCGTTCGCCGGACTCGGAATGGCGCGAGACATTGCGAGCGGCCTCCGTGTGTCAAAAATAGGCCCCGGGCACAGCCGCGCCCAAAAATAACCGCCCGAAGGCCGGAGCGCAAAGTTCGTCCAGCGGAAAAAGGCCACAAAAACGGGTGGGCTATAGCCTTGGCGGGAGGGGCTGGCCAACTTCGTCCGCCGGACTCGGAATGGCGCGAGACTTTGCGAGGCGCCTCCGTGTACCAAAAATAGGCCGCGGGCACAGCCGCGCCCAAAAATACCCGCCCGAAGGCCGGGGCACCAGGTTCGTCCAGCGGAAAAAGGCCACAAAAACGGGTGGGCTATAGCCTTGGGGGGTGCGGCTGGCCAACTTCGTCCGCCGGACTCGGAATGGCGCGAGACTTTGCGAGCGGCCACCGTGTGTCAAAAATAGGCCCCGGGCACAGCCGCGCCCAAAAATAACCGCCCGAAGGCCGGGGCGCCCAGTTCCTCCTGCGGAAAAAGGCCACAAAAACGGGTGGGCTATAGCCTTGGGGGGTGGGGCAGGCCAACTTCGTCCGCCGGACTCGGAATGGCGCGAGACTTTGCGAGCGGCGTCCGTGAGCCAAAAATAGGGCCCGGGCACAGCCGCGTCCAAAGATAACCGCCCGAAGGACGGGGCGCCATGTTCGTCCAGCGGAAAAAGGCCACAAAAACGGGTGGGCTATAGCCTTGGGGGGTGGGGCTGGCCAACTTCGTCCGCCGGACTCGGAATGGTGCGAGACTTTGCGAGCGGCCACCGTGTGTCAAAAATAGGCCCCGGGCACAGCCGCGCCCAAAAATAACCGCCCGAAGGCCGGAGCGCAAAGTTCGTCCAGCGGAAAAAGGCCACAAAAACGGGTGGGCTATAGCCTTGGCGGGTGGGGCTGGCCCACTTCGTCCGCCGGACTTGGAATGGCGCGAGACATTGCAAACGGTCTCCGTGTGCTAAAAATAGGCCCCGGGTACAGCGGCGTCCAAAAATAACCGCCCGAAGGCCGGGGCGCCAAATTCGTCTAGCGGAAAAAGGCCACAAAAACTGGTGGGCTATAGCCTTGGGGGGTGGGGCTGGCAAACTTCGTCCGCCGGATTAGGAATGGCGCGAGACTTTGCGAACGCCCTCCATGTGCCAAAAATAGGCCCCGGGCACAGCCGCGCCCAAAAATAACCGCCCGAAGGCCGGGGCGCCAAGTTCGTCCAGCGGAAAAAGGCCACAAAAACGGGTGGGCTATAGCCTTGGCGGGTGGGGCTGGCCCACTTCGTCCGCCGGACTTGGAATGGCGCGAGACATTGCAAACGGCCTCCGTGTGCTAAAAATAGGCCCCGGGTACAGCGGCGTCCAAAAATAACCGCCCGAAGGCCGGGGCGCCAAGTTCGTCCAGCGGAAAAAGGCCACAAAAACTGGTGGGCTATAGCCTTGGGGGGTGGGGCTGGCAAACTTGGTCCGCCGGATTCGGAATGGCGCGAGACTTTGCGAGCGCCCTCCATGTGCCAAAAATAGGCCCCGGGCACAGCCGCGCCCAAAAATAACAGCCCGAAGGCCGGGGCGCCAAGTTCGTCCAGCGGAAAATGGCCACAAAAAAGGATGGACTATAGCCTTGGGGGGTGGGGCTGGCCTACTTCGTCCGCCGGACTCGGAATGGCGCGAGGCATTGCGAACGGCCTCCGTGTGCCAAAAATAGACCCCGGGTACAGCGGCGTCCAAAAATAACCGCCCGAAGGCCGGGGCGCCAAGTTCGTCCAGCGGAAAAAGGCCACAAAAACGGGTGGGCTATAGCCTTGGCGGGTGGGGCTGGCCCACTTCGTCCGCCGGACTTGGAATTGCGCGAGGCATTGCGAACGGCCTCCGTGTGCCAAAAATAGGCCCCGGGCACAGCCGTGCCCAAAAATAACAGCCCGAAGGCCGGGGCGCCAAGTTCGTCCAGCGGAAAAAGGCCACAAAAAAGGGTGGGCTATGGCCTTGGGGGGTGGGGCTGGCCTACTTCGTCCGCCGGACTCGGAATGGCGCGAGACTTTACGAGCGGCCTCCGAGTGCCAAAAATAGGCCCCGGGCACAGCCGCGCTAAAAAATAACAGCCCGAAGACCGGGGCGCCAGGTTCGTCCAGCGGAAAAAGGCCACAAAAACGGGTGGGCTATAGCCTAGGGCGGGGGGGCTGGCCCTCTTCGTGCGCCGGATTAGGAATGGGGCGAGACATTGCGAGAGCCCTCCGTGTGCCAAAATAGGCCCAGGCACAGCCGCGCCCAAAAATAACCGCCCGAAGGCCGGGGCGCCAATTTCGTCCAGCGGAAAAAGGCCACAAAAACCGGTGGGATATATCCTCGAGGGGTTGTGCTGGCCCACTTCGTTCGCCGGACTCGGAATGGCACGAGACATTGCGAGCGGCCTCCGTGTGTCAAAAATAGGCCCCGGGCACAGCCGCGCCCAAAAATAACCGCCCGAAGGCCGGAGCGCAAAGTTCGTCCAGCGGAAAAAGGCCACAAAAACGGGTGGGCTATAGCCTTGGCGGGAGGGGCTGGCCCACTTCGTCCGCCGGACTTGGAATGGCGCGAGACATTGCAAACGGCCTCCGTGTGCTAAAAATAGGCCCCGGGTACAGCGGCGTCCAAAAATAACCGCCCGAAGGCCGGGGCGCCAAGTTCGTCCAGCGGAAAAAGGCCACAAAAACTGGTGGGCTATAGCCTTGGGGGGTGGGGCTGGCAAACTTCGTCCGCCGGATTCGGAATGGCGCGAGACTTTGCGAGCGCCCTCCGTGTGCCAAAAATAGGCCCCGGGCACAGCCGCGCCCAAAACTAACAGCCCGAAGGCCGGGGCGCCAAGTTCGTCCAGCGGAAAAAGGCCACAAAAAAGGATGGGCTATAGCCTTGGGGGGTGGGGCTGGCCTACTTCGTCCGCCGGACTCGGAATGGCGCGAGGCATTGCGAACGGCCTCCGTGTGCCAAACAAAGGCCCCTTGTACAGCGGCGTCCAAAAATAACCGCCCGAAGGCCGGGGCGCCAAGTTCGTCCAGCGGAAAAAGGCCACAAAAACGGGTGGGCTATAGCCTTGGCGGGTGGGGCTGGCCCACTTCGTCCGCCGGACTTGGAATGGCGCGAGGCATTGTGAACGGCCTCCGTGTGCCAAAAATAGGCCCCGGGCACAGCCGTGCCCAAAAATAACAGCCCGAAGGCCGGGGCGCCAAGTTCGTCCAGCGGAAAAAGGCCACAAAAAAGGGTGGGCTATGGCCTTGGGGGGTGGGGCTGGCCTACTTCGTCTGCCGGACTCGGAATGGCGCGAGACTTTACGAGCGGCCTCCGTGTGCCAAAAATAGGCCCCGGGCACAGCCGCGCTAAAAAATAACAGCCCGAAGACCGGGGCGCCAAGTTCGTCCAGCGGAAAAAGGCCACAAAAACGGGTGGGCTATAGCCTTGGGGGGTGGGGCTGGCCAACTTCGTCCGCCGGACTCGGAATGGCGTGAGACTTTGCAAGCGGCTTCCGTGTGTCAAAAATAGGCCCCGGGCACAGCCGCGCATAAAAATAACCGCCCGAAGGCAGGGGCGCCAAGTTCGTCCAACCGAAAAAGGCCACAAAAACGGGTGGGCTATAACCTTTGGGGGTGGGGCTGGCCCACTTCGTCCGCCGGACTCGGAATGGCGCGAGACTTTGCGAGCGGCCTCCGTGTGCCAAAAATAGTCCCCGGGCACAGCCACGGGAAAAAATAACCGCCCGAAGGCCGGGGGGCCAAGTTCGTCCAGCGGAAAAAGGACACAAAAACTGGTGGGCTATAGCCTTGGGGGGTGGGGCTGGTTAACTTCGTCCGCCGGACTCGGAATGGCGTGAGACTTTGCGAGTGGCCTCCGTGTGCCAAAAATAGGCCCCGGTCACAGCCGCGCCCAAAAATAACCGCCCGAAGGCCGGGGCGCCAAGTTCGTCCAGCGGAAAAAGGCCACAAAAACAGGTGGGCTATAGCCTTGGGGGGTCGGGCCTGCAAACTTCGTCCGCCGGACTCGGAATGGTGCGAGACTTTGCGAGCGGCCTCCATGTGCCAAAAATAGGCCCCGGGCACAGCCGCGTCCAAAAATAACCGCCCGAAGGCCGGGGCGCCAAGTTCGTCCAGCGGAAAAGCCACAAAAAAGGGTGGGCTATAGCCTTGGGGGGTGGGGCTGGGCTACTTCGTCCGCCGGACTCGGAATGGCGCGAGAGTTTACGAGCGGCCTCCGTGTACCAAAAATAGGGCCCGGGCACAGCCGCACCCAAAAATAACAGCCCGAAGACCGGGGCGCCAAGTTCGTCCAGCGGAAAAAGGCCACAAAAACGGGTGGGCTATAGCCTTGGGGGGTGGGGCTGGCACACTTCGTCCGCCGGACTCGGAATGGCGCGAGATATTGCGAGCGGCCTCCGTGTGTCAAAAATAGTCCCCGGGCACAGCCGCGCCCAAAAATAACCGCCTGAAGGCAGGGGCGCCAAGTTCGTCCAGCGGAAAAAGGCCACAAAAACGGGTGGGCTATAGCCTTGGGGGGTGGGGCTGCCCAACTTCGTCCGCGGGTCTCGGAATGGCGCGAGACATTGTGAGCGGCATCCGTGTGCCAAAAATAGGCCCCGGGCACAGCCGCGCCCAAAAATAACCGCCCGATGGCCGGGGCGCCAAGTTCGTCCAGAGGAAAAAGGCCGCAAAAACGGGTGGGCTATAGCCTTGGGGGGTGGGGCTGGCAAACTTCGTCCACCGGACTCGGAATGGCGCAAGACTTTAAGAGCGGCCTCTGTGTGCCAAAAATAGGCCCCGGGCACAGCCGCACCCAAAAATAACTGCCCGAAGGCCGGGGCGCCAAGTTCGTCCAGCGGAAAAAGGCCACAAAAATGGGTGGGCTATAGCCTTGGGGGGTGGGGCTGGCCAACTTCGTCCGCCGAACTCAGAATGGCGCGAGGATTTGCGAGGCACCTCCGTGTGCCAAAAATAGGCCGCGGGCACAGCCGCTCCCAAAAATACCCGCCCGAAGGCCGTGGCGCCAAGTTCGTCCAGCGGAAAAAGGCCACAAAAACGGGTGGTCGATAGCCTTGGGGGTTGGGGCTGGCCAACTTCGTCCGCCGGACCCGGAATCGCGCGAGACTTTGCGACGCACCTCCGTGTACCAAAAATAGGCAGCTGGCACAGCCGGGCCCAAAAATACGCGCCCGAAGGCCGCGGCGCCAAGTTGTTCCAGCGGAAAAAGGCCACAAAAACGGGTGGGCTATAGCCTTTGGGGGTGGGGCTGGCCAACTTCATCCGCCGGACTCGGAATAGCGCGAGACTTTGCGAGCGGCCTCCGTGTGCCAAAAATAGGCCCCGGGCACAGCCGCGCCTAAAAATAACCACCCGAAGGCAGGGGCGCCAAGTTCGTCCAGCGGAAAAAGGCCACAAAAACGGGTGGGCTATAGCCTTGGGGGGTGGGGCTGGCCCACTTCGTCCGCCGGACTCGGAATGGCGCGAGATATTGCGAGCGGCCTCCGTGTGTCAAAAATAGTCCCCGGGCACAGCCGCGCCCAAAAATAACCGCCTGAAGGCAGGGGCGCCAAGTTCGTCCAGCGGAAAAAAGCCACAAAAACGGGTGGGCTATAGCCTTGGGGGGTGGGGCTGTCCAACTTCGTCCGCAGGTCTCGGAATGGCGCGAGACATTGTGAGCGGCATCCGTGTGCCAAAAATAGGCCCCGGGCACAGCCGCGCCCAAAAATACCCGCACGAAGGCCGGGGCGCCCAGTTCGTCCAGCGGAAAAAGGCCACAAAAACGGGTGGGCTATAGCCTCGGGTGGTGGGCCTGGCCAACTTCGTCCGCCGGACTAGGAATGGCGCGAGACTTTGCAAGCGGCCTCCGTGGGCCAAAAATAAGCACCGGCCACAGCCGCACCCAAAAATAGCAGCACGAAGGCCGGGGCGCCCAGTTCGTCCAGCGGAAAAAGGCCACAAAAACGGTTGGGCTATAGCCTTGGGGGTTGGGGCTGGCCAACTTCGTCCGCCGGACTCGGAATGGCGCGAGACATTGCGAGCGGCCTCCGTGTGCCAAAAATAGGCCCCGGACACAGCCGCGCCCAAAAATAACCGCCCGAAGGCCGGGGCGCCGATTTCGTCCAACCGAAAAAGGCCACAAAAACGGGTGGGCTATAGCCTTGGGGGGTGGGGCTGGCCCACTTCGTCCGCCGGACTCGGAATGGCGCGAGACTTTGCGAGCGGCCTCCGTGTGCCAAAAATAGTCCCCGGGCACAGCCACGGGAAAAAATAACCGCCCGAAGGCCGGGGGGCCAAGTTCGTCCAGCGGAAAAAGGACACAAAAACTGGTGGGCTATAGCCTTGGGGGGTGGGGCTGGCCAACTTCGTCCGCCGGACTCGGAACGGCGCGAGACTTTGTGTGCAGCCTCCGTGTGCCAAAAATAGGCCCCGGGTACAGCCGCGCCCAAAAATAACCGCCTGAAGGCCGGGGCGCCAAGTTCGTCCAGCGGAAAAAGGCCACAAAAACAGGTGGGCTATAGCCTTGGGGGGTGGGGCTGGCCAACTTCGTCCGCCGGACTCGGAATGGCGCGAGACTTTGCGAGCGACCTCCGTGTGCCAAAAATAGGCCGCGGGCACAGCCGCGTCCAAAAATTACCACCCGAAGGCCGGGCCGCAAGTTCGTCCAGCGGAAAAAGGCCACAAAAACGGGTGGGCTATAGCCTTGGGGGGTGGGGCTGGCCAACTTCGTCCGCCGGACTCGGAATGGCGCGAGACTTTGCGAGCGGTCTCCGTGTGCCAAAAATAGGCACCGGGCACAGCCGCGCCCAAAAATAACCGCCCGAAGGCCGGGGCGCAGAGTTCGTCCAGCGGAAAAAGGCCACAAAAACGGGTGGGCTATAGCCTTGGGGGGTGGGGCTGTCCCACTTCGTCCGCCGGACTCGGAATGGCGTGAGACGTTGCGAGCGGCCTCCGCGTGCCAAAAATAGCCCCGGGCACAGCCGCGCCCAAAAATACCCGCCCGAAGGCCGCGGCGCCAAGTTCTGGGCTATAGCCTTGGGGGGTGGGGCTGGCCCACTTCGTCCGCCGGACTCGGAACGGCGCGAGACTTTGTGTGCAGCCTCCGTGTGCCAAAAATAGGCCCCGGGTACAGCCGCGCCCAAAAATAACCGCCTGAAGGCCGGGGCGCCAAGTTCGTCCAGCGGAAAAAGGCCACAAAAACAGGTGGGCTATAGCCTTGGGGGGTGGGGCTGGCCAACTTCGTCCGCCGGACTCGGAATGGCGCGAGACTTTGCGAGCGGCCTCCGTGTGACAAAAATAGGCCCCGGCACAGCCGCGCGTCAAAAATAACCTCCCGAAGGCCGGGCACCAAGTTCGTCCAGCGGAAAAATGGCCAAAAAACGGGTGGGCTATAGCCTTGGTGTGTGGCGCTGGCCAACTTCGTCCGCCGGACTCGGAATGGCGCGAGACTTTGCGAGGCGCCTCCGTGTACCAAACATAGGCCGCGGGCACAGCCGCGCCCAAAAATACCCGCCCGAAGGCCGGGGCGCCAAGTTCGTCCAGCGGAAAGAGGCCACAAAAACGGGTGGGCTATAGCCTTGGGGGGTGGGGCTGGCCAACTTCGTCCGCCGGACTCGGAATGGCGCGAGACTTTGCGAGCGGTCTCCGTGTGCCAAAAATAGGCACCGGGCACAGCCGCGCCCAAAAATAACCGCCCGAAGGCCGGGGCGCAGAGTTCGTCCAGCGGAAAAAGGCCACAAAAACGGGTGGGCTATAGCCTTGGGGGGGGGGGATGTCCCTCTTCGTCCGCCGGACTCGGAATGGCGCGAGACGTTGCGAGCGGCCTCCGCGTGCCAAAAATAGGCCCCGGTCAGAGCAGCGCCCAAAAATAACCGCCCGAAGGCCGGGGCGCAGAGTTCGTCCAGCGGAAAAAGGCCACAAAAACGGGTGGGCTATAGCCTTGGGGGGTGGGGCTGTCCCACTTCGTCCGCCGGACTCGGAATGGCGTGAGACGTTGCGAGCGGCCTCCGCGTGCCAAAAATAGCCCCGGGCACAGCCGCGCCCAAAAATACCCGCCCGAAGGCCGCGGCGCCAAGTTCGTCCAGCGGAAAAAGGCCACAAAAACGGGTGGGCTATAGCCTTGGGGGGTGGGGCTGGCCCACTTCGTCCGCCGGACTCGGAACGGCGCGAGACTTTGTGTGCAGCCTCCGTGTGCCAAAAATAGGCCCCGGGTACAGCCGCGCCCAAAAATAACCGCCTGAAGGCCGGGGCGCCAAGTTCGTCCAGCGGAAAAAGGCCACAAAAACAGGTGGGCTATAGCCTTGGGGGGTGGGGCTGGCCAACTTCGTCCGCCGGACTCGGAATGGCGCGAGACTTTGCGAGCGGCCTCCGTGTGCCAAAAATAGGCCCCGGGCACAGCCGCGTCCAAAAATAACCTCCCGAAGGCCGGGGCGCCAAGTTCGTCCAGCGGAAAAAGGCCACAAAAACGGGTGGGCTATAGCCTTGGGGGGTGGGGCTGGCCAACTTCGTCCGCCGGACTCGGAATGGCACGAGACATTGCGAGCGGTCTCCGTGTGCCAAAAATAGGCACCGGGCACAGCCGCGCCCAAAAATAACCGCCCGAAGGCCGGGGCGCAGAGTTCGTCCAGCGGAAAAAGGCCACAAAAACGGGTGGGCTATAGCCTTGGGGGGTGGGGCTGTCCCACTTCGTCCGCCGGACTCGGAATGGCGCGAGACGTTGCGAGCGGCCTCCGCGTGCCAAAAATAGCCCCGGGCACAGCCGCGCCCAAAAATAACCGCCCGAAGGCCGGGGCGCCAAGTTCGTCCAGTGGAAAAAGGCCGCAAAAACGGGTGGGCTATAGCCTTGGGGGGTGGGGCTGGCCTACTTCGTCCGCCGGGCTCGGAATGGCGCGAGACTTTGCGAGCGGCCTCCGTTTACCAAAAATAGGCCCCGGGCAGAGCAGCGCCCAAAAATAACCGACCGAAGGCCGGGGCGCCGATTTCGTCCAGCGGAAAAAGGCCACAAAAACGGGTGGGCTATAGCTTTGGGGGGTGGGGCTGGCCAACTTCGTCCGCCGGACTTGGAATGGTGCGAGACTTTGCGAGCGACCTCCGTGTGCTAAAAATAGGCCGCGGACACAGCCGCGCCCAAAAATACCCCCTGGCGCGCGGCGCCAAAGTTCGTCCAGCGGAAAAAGCCACAAAAAGCGGGTGGGCTATAGCCTTGGGGGGTGGGGCTGGCCAACTTCGTCCGCCGGACTCGGAACGGCGCGAGACTTTGTGTGCAGCCTCCGTGTGCCAAAAATAGGCCCCGGGTACAGCCGCGCCCAAAAATAACCGCCTGAAGGCCGGGGCGCCAAGTTCGTCCAGCGGAAAAAGGCCACAAAAACAGGTGGGCTATAGCCTTGGGGGGTGGGGCTGGCCAACTTCGTCCGCCGGACTCGGAATGGCGCGAGACTTTGCGAGCGGCCTCCGTGTGCCAAAAATAGGCCCCGGGCAGAGCCGCGTCCAAAAATAACCTCCCGAAGGCCGGGGCGCCAAGTTCGTCCAGCGGAAAAAGGCCATAAAAACGGGTGGGCTATAGCCTTGGGGGGTGGGGCTGGCCAACTTCGTCCGCCGGACTCGGAATGGCGCGAGACATTGCGAGCGGACTCCGTGTGCCAAAAATAGGCACCGGGCACAGCCGCGCCAAAAAATAAATGCCCGAAGGCCGGGGCGACAAGTTCGACCAGCGGACATAGGCCCCACAAGCGGGTGGGCTATAGCCTTGGGGGGGGGGGGATGTCCCTCTTCGTCCGCCGGACTCGGAATGGCGCGAGACGTTGCGAGCGGCCTCCGCGTGCCAAAAATAGCCCCGGGCACAGCCGCGCCCAAAAATAACCGCCCGAAGGCCGGGGCGCCAAGTTCGTCCAGCGGAAAAAGGCCGCAAAAACGGGTGGGCTATAGCCTTGGGGGGTGGGGCTGGCCTACTTCGTCCGCCGGACTCGGAATGGCGCGAGACTTTGCGAGCGGCCTCCGTGTGTCAAAAATAGGTCCCGGGCAGAGCAGCGCCCAAAAATAACCGCCCGAAGGCCGGGGCGCCAAGTTCGTCCAGCGGAAAAAGGCCACAAAAACGGGTGGGCTATAGCCTTGGGGGGTGGGGCTGGCCCACTTCGTCCGCCGGACTCGGAATGGCGAGAGAATTTGCGAGCGGCCTCCGTGTACAAAAAATAGGCCCTGGGCACAACCGCGCCCAAAAATAACCGCCCGAAGGCCGCGGTGCCAAGTTCGTCCAGCGGAAAAAGGCCACAAAAACGGGTGGGCTATAGCCTTGGGGGGTGGGGCTGGCCAACTTCGTCCGCCGGACTAGGAATGCGGCGTGACTTTGTGAGCGGCCTCCGCGTGCCAAAAATAGGACACGGGCACTGCCGCACCCAAAAATAACAGCCCGAAGGTCGGCGCGCCCAAACCCCCCAGCGGAAAAATGGCCAAAAAACGGGTGGGCTATAGCCTTGGGGGGAGGGGCTGGCCAACTTCGTCCGCCGGACTCGGAATGGGGCAAGACTTTGAGAACAGCCTCCGCGTGCCAAAAATAGGACGCGGGGGCAGCTGCGCCCAAAAATAACTGCTCGAAGGCCGGGGCGCCATGTTCGTCCAGCGGAAAAATGGCCAAAAAACGGGTGGGCTATAGCCTTGGGGGGAGGGGCTGGCCAACTTCGTCCGCTGGACTCGGAATGGGGCGAGGATTTGCGAACGGCCTCCGCGAGCCAAAAATAGGCCGCAGGCACAGCCGCGCCCAAAAATAATCACCCGAAGGCCGGGGCGCCAAGTTCGTCCAGCGGAAAAATGGCCAAAAAACTGGTGGGCTATAGCCTTGGGGGGAGGGCAGGCCAACTTCGTCCGCCGGACTCGGAATGGGCCGAGACTTTGCGAGTGGCATCCGCGTGGTACAAATAGGCTACGGACACAGCCGCGCCCAAAAATAACTGCCCGAAGGTCGGCGCGTCCAAACCCCCCCTCGGAAAAATGGCCAAAAAACGGGTGGGATATAGCCTTGGGGCGAGGGGCTGGCCAACTTCGTCCGCCGGGCTCGGAATGGGGCGAGACTTTGCGAGCGGCCTCCGCATACCAAAAATAGGCCGCGGGCACAGCCGCGCTCAAAAATAACCGCCCGAAGGCCGGGGCGCAAAGTTCGTCCAGCGGAAAAATGGCCAAAAAACGGGTGGGCTATAACCTTGGGGGGAGGGGCTGGCCAACTTCGTCCGCCGGACTCGGAATGGCGCGAGACTTTGCGAGCGGCCTCTGCATGCCAAAAATAGGCCACGGGGACAGCTGCGCCCAAAAATAACTGCTTGAAGGCCGGCGCGCCAAGTTCGTTCAACGCAAAAATGGCCAAAAAACGGGTGGGCTATAGCCTTGGGGGGAGGGGCTGGCCCACGTCGTCCGCCTTACTCGGAATGGGGCAAGACTTTGCGAGCGGCCTCCGCGTGCCAAAAATAGGCAACGGGCAAAGCCTCGCTCAAAAATAACCACCCGAAGGTCGGCGCGCCCAAACCCCCCAGCGGAAAAATGGCCAAAAAACGGGTGGGCTATAGCCTTGGGGGGAGGGGCTGGCCAACTTCGTCTGCCGGATTTGGAATGGGGCGAGACTTTGCGAGAGGCCTCCGCATGCCAAACACAGGCCGCGGGCACAGCCGCGTCCAAAAATAACCGTCCGAAGGCTGGGGCGCCAAGTTCGTCCAGTGGAAAAATGGCCAAAAAACGGGTGGGCTATAGCCTTGGGGGGAGGTGCTGGCCAACTTCGACCGCCGGACTTGGAATGGGTCGAGACTTTGCGAGCGGCCTCCGCGTGCCAAAAATAGGCCGCGGGCAAGGTCGGGCCCAAAAATAACCGCCCGAAGGCCGGGGCGCCATGTTCCTCCAGCGGAAAAATGGCCAAAAAACGGGTGGGCAATAGCCTTGGGGGGAGGGGCTGCCCAACTTCGTCTGCCGGACTCGGAATGGGACGAGACTTTGCGAGCGGCCTCCACGTGCCAAAAATAGGCCGCGGACACAGCCGCGCCCAAAAATAACCCCCCGAAGGCCGGGGCGCCAAGTTCGTCCAGCGGAAAAATGGCCAAAAAACGGGTGGGCTATAGCCTTGGGGGGAGGGGCTGGCCAACTTCGTTCGCCGGACTCGGAATGGGACGAGACTTTGCGAGCGGCCTCCGCATGCCAAAAACAGGCCGCGGGCACAGCCGCGTCCAAAAATAACCGTCCGAAGGCTGGGGCGCCAAGTTCGTCCAGCGGAAAAATGGCCAAAAAACGGGTGGGCTATAGCCTTGGGGGGAGGTGCTGGCCAACTTCGACCGCCGGACTTGGAATGGGTCGAGACTTTGCGAGCGGCCTCCGCGTGCCAAAAATAGGCCGCGGGCACAGCCGCACCCAAAAATAACCGCACGAAGGCCGGGGCGCCCAGTTCGTCCAGCGGAAAAAGGCCACAAAACGGGTGGGCTATAGCCTTGGGGGGTGGGGCTGGCCGACTTCGTCCGCCGGACTCGGAATGGCGCGAGCCTTTGCGAGCGGCCTCCGTGTGCCAAAAATAGGCCCCGGGCACAGCCGCGCCCAAAAATAACCGCCCGAAGGCCGGGGCGCCAAGTTAGTCCAGCGGAAAAAGGCCACAAAAACGGGTGGGCTATAGCCTTGGGGTGTGGGGCGGGCGGACTTCGTCCGCCGGACTCGGAATGGCGTGAGACTTTGCGAGGCGCCTCCGTCTACCAAAAATAGGCCGCAGGCACAGCCGCGTCCAAAAATACCCCCCCGAAGGCCGCGGCGCCAAGTTCGTCCAGCGGAAAAAGGCCACAAAAACGGGTGGGCTATAGCCTTGGGGGGTGGGGCTGGCCAACTTCGTCCGCCGGACTCGGAATGGCGCAAGACATTGCGAGCGGCCTCCGTGTGCCAAAAATAGGCACCGGGCACAGCTGCATCCAAAAATAACCGCCCGAAGGCCGGGGCGCTGAGTTCGTCCAGCGGAAAAAGGCCACAAAAACGGGTGGGCTATAGCCTTGGGGGGTGGGGCTGGCCCACTTCGTCGGCCGGACTCGGAATGGGGCGAGACTTTGCGAATGGCCTCTGCATGCCAAAAATAGGCCACGGGTACGGCCCCGCCCAAAAATAACCGCCCGAAGGCCGGGGCGCCAAGTTCGTCCAGCTAAAAAAAGGCCAAAAAATGGGTGGGCTTTAGCCTTGGCGGGAGGGGCTGGCCCACTTCGTCCGCAGGATTCGGAATGGGGCGAGACTTTGCGAGCGGCCTCCGCGTGCCAAAAATAGGCCACGGACACAGCCGCGCCCAAAAATAACCGCCCGAAGGCCGGGGCGCCAAGTTGTCCAGCGGAAATATTGCCAAAAAACGGGTGGGCTATAGCCTTGGGGGGAGGGGTTGGCAAACTTCGTCCGCCGGACTCGGAATGGGGTGAGACTTCGCGAGCGGCCTCCGCATGCCAAAAATAGGCCGCGGGCACAGCCGCGCCCAAAAATAACTGCCCGAAGGCGGGGCGCCAAGTTCGCCCAGCGGAAAAATAGCCAAAAAACGGGTGGGCTATAGCCTTCGGGGGAGGGGCTGGCCAACTTCATCCGCTGGACTCGGAATGGGGCGAGACTTTGCAAGTGGCCTCCATGTGCCAAAAATAGGCCGCGGGCAAAGCTACGCCCAAAAATAACCGCCCGAAGGCCGGGGCGCCAAGTCGTCCAGCGGAAAAAGGCCACAAAAACGGGTGGGCTATAGCCTTGGGGGGCGGGGCTGGCCAACTTCGTCCGCCGGACTCGGAATGGCGCGAGACTTTCCGAGGTGCCACCGTGTGCCAAAAATAGGCCGCGGGCACAGCCGCGCCCAAAAATACCCGCCCGAAGGCCAGGGCGCCAAGTTCGTCCAGCGGAAAAAGGCCACAAAAAAGCGTGGGCTATAGCCTTGGGGGTTGGGGCTGGCCAACTTCGTCCGCCGGACTCGGAATGGCGCGAGACTTTACGAGGCACCTCCGTGTGACAAAAATAGGCCGCAGGCACAGCCGCGCCCAAAAATACCCGCCCGAAGGCCGGGGCGCCAAGTTCGTCCAGCGGAAAAAGGCCACAAAAACGGGTGGGCTATAGCCTTGGGGGGCGGGGCTGGCCAACTTCGTCCGCCGGACTCGGAATGGCGCGAGACTTTGCGAGGTACCTCCGTGTACCAAAAATAGGCCCCGGGCACAGCCGCGCCCAAAAATAACCGCCCGAAGGCCGGGGCGCCAAGTTAGTCCAGCGGAAAAAGGCCACAAAAACGGGTGGGCTATAGCCTTGGGGGGTGGGGCTGGCCAACTTCGTCCGCCGGACTCGGAATGGCGCAAGACATTGCGAGCGGCCTCCGTGTGCCAAAAATAGGCACCGGGCACAGCTGCGTCCAAAAATAACCGCCCGAAGGCCGGGGCGCCGAGTTCGTCCAGCGGAAAAAGGCCACAAAAACGGGTGGGCTATAGCCTTGGGGGGTGGGGCTGGCCCACTTCGTCCGCCGGACTCGGAATGGGGCGAGACTTTGCGAATGGCCTCTGCGTGCCAAAAATAGGCCACAGTGCGGCCCCGCCCAAAAATAACCGCCCGAAGGCCGGGGCGCCAAGTTCGTCCAGCTAAAAAAAGGCCAAAAAATGGGTGGGCTATAGCCTTGGCGGGAGGGCTGGCCCACTTCGTCCGCAGGATTCGAATGGGGCGAGACTTTGCGAGCGGCCTCCAAGTGCCAAAAATAGGCCACGGACACAGCCGCGCCCAAAATAACCGCTCGAAGGCCGGGCGCCAAGTTGTCCAGCGGAAATATTGCCAAAAAACGGGTGGGCTATAGCCTTGGGGGGAGGGGTTGGCAAACTTCGTCCGCAGGACTCGGAATGGGGCGAGACTTCGCGAGCGGCCTCTGCATGCCAAAAATAGGCCGCGGGCACAGCCGCGCCCAAAAATAACTGCCCGAAGGCGGGGCGCCAAGTTCGCCCAGCGGAAAAATGGCCAAAAAACGGGTGGGCTATAGCCTTCGGGGGAGGGGCTGGCCAACTTCATCCGCTGGACTCGGAATGGGGCGAGACTTTGCAAGTGGCCTCCATGTGCCAAAAATAGGCCGCGGGCAAAGCTGTGCCCAAAAATAACCGCCCGAAGGCCGGGGCGCCAAGTCGTCCAACGGAAAAAGGCCACAAAAACGGGTGGGCTATAGCCTTGGGGGGCGGGGCTGGCCAACTTCGTCCGCCGGACTCGGAATGGCGCGAGACATTCCGAGGTGCCACCGTGTGGCAAAAATAGGCCGCGGGCACAGCCGCGCCCAAAAATACCCGCCCGAAGGCCGGGGCGCCAAGTTCGTCCAGCGGAAAAAGGCCACAAAAACGGGTGGGCTATAGGCTTGGGGTGCGGGGCTGGCCCACTTCGTCCGCCGGACTCGGAATGGCGCGAGACTTTGCGAGGCGCCTCCGTGTGCCAAAAATAGGAAGCGGGCACAGCCGCGCCCAAAAATACCCGCCCGAAGGCCAGGGCGCCAAGTTCGTCCAGCGGAAAATGGCCACAAAAAAGCGTGGGCTATAGCCTTGGGGGTTGGGGCTGGCCAACTTCGTCCGCCGGACTCGGAATGGCGCGAGACTTTACGAGGCGCCTCCGTGTGACAAAAATAGGCTGCAGGCACAGCCGCGCCCAAAAATACCCGCCCGAAGGCCGGGGCGCCAAGTTCGTCCAGCGGAAAAAGGCCACAAAAACGGGTGGGCTATAGCCTTGGGGGGCGGGGCTGGCCAACTTCGTCCGCCGGACTCGGAATGGCGCGAGACTTTGCGATGTACCTCCGTGTGCCAAAAATAGGAAGCGGGCACAGCCGCGCCCAAAAATACCCGCCCGAAGCCAAGGCGCCGAGTTTGTCCAGCGGAAAAAGGCCACAAAAAAGCGTGGGCTATAGCCTTGGGGGGTGGGGCTGGCCAACTTCGTCCGCCGGACTCGGAATGGCGCGAGACTTTCCGAGGTGCCACCGTGTGGCAAAAATAGGCCGCGGGCACAGCCGCGCCCAAAAATACCCGCCCGAAGGCCGGGGCGCCAAGTTCGTCCAGCGGAAAAAGGCCACAAAAACGGGTGGGCTATAGGCTTGGGGTGCGGGGCTGGCCCACTTCGTCCGCCGGACTCGGAATGGCGCGAGACTTTGCGAGGCGCCTCCGTGTGCCAAAAATAGGAAGCGGGCACAGCCGCGTCCAAAAATACCCGCCCGAAGGCCAGGGCGCCAAGTTCGTCCAGCGGAAAAAGGCCACAAAAAAGCGTGGGCTATAGCCTTGGGGGTTGGGGCTGGCCAACTTCGTCCGCCGGACTCGGAATGGCGCGAGACTTTGCGAGGCGCCTCCGTGTGCCAAAAATAGGCCGCGGGCACAGCCGTACCCAAAAATACCCGCCTGAAGGCCGCGGCGCCAAGTTCGTCCAGCGGAAAAAGGCCACAAAAACGGCTGGGCTATAGCCTTGGGGGGAGGGGCTGGCCAACTTCGTCCGCCGGACTCGGAATGGCGCGAGACATTACGAGGCGCCTCCGTGTGCGAAAAATAGGCCGCAGGCACAGCCGCGCCCAAAAATACCCGCCCGAAGGCCACGGCGCCAAGTTCGTCCAGCGGAAAAAGGCCACAAAAACGGGTGGGCTATAGCCTTGGGGGGGGCGGCTGGCCCACTTCGTCCGCAGGACTCGGAATGGGGCGAGACTTTGCAAGCGGCCTCAGCGTGCCAAAAATAGGCCGCGGGCACAGCCGCCCCCAAAAATAACCGCCCGAAGGCCAGGGCGCCATGTTCGTCCAGCGGAAAAATTGACAAAAAACGGGTCGGCTATAGCCTTGGGGGGAGGGGCTGGCCAACTTCGTCCGCCGGAATCGGAATGGGGCGAGACTTTGCAAGCGGCCTCCGCGTGCCAAAAATAGGCCACGGGCACAGCCGCGGCCAAAAATAACCGCCCGAAGGCCGGGGCGCCAAGCTCGTCTTTTCGGAAAAATGGCCAAAAAACAGGTGGGCTATAGCCTTAGGGGGAGAGGCTGGCCAACTTCGTCCGCCGGACTCGGAATGGGGCGAGACTTTGCCAGTGGCCTACGCACGCCAAAAATAGGCCACGGTCACAGCCGCGCCCAAAAATAACCGCCCGAAGGTCGGCGCGCCCAAACCCCCCAGCGGAAAACTGGCCAAAAAACGGGTGGGCTATAGCCTTGGGGGGAGCGGCTGGCCCACTTCGTCCGCAGGACTCGGAATGGGGCGAGACTTTGCGAGCGGCCTCCGCGTACCAAAAATAGGCCGCGGACACAGCCGCGCCCAAAAATAACCGCCCTAAGGTCGGCGCGCCCAAACCCCCCAGCGGAAAAATGGCCAAAAAACGGGTGGGCTATGGTCTTGGGGGGAGGGGCTGGCCCACTTCGTCCGCCGGACTCGGAATGGGGGGAGACTTTGCGAGCGGCCTCCGCGTGCCAAAAATAGGACGCGGGCACAGCCGCGGCCAAAAATAACCGCCCGAAGGCCGGGGCGCCAAGTTCGTCTTTTCGGAAAAATGGCCAAAAAACGGGTGGGCAATAGCCTTAGGGGGAGAGGCTGGCCAACTTCGTCCGCCGGACTCAGAATGGGGCGAGACTTTGCGAGCGGTCTCCGCGTGCCAAAAATAGGCCGCGGGCACAGCCGCGCCCAAAAATAACCGCCCGAAGGCCGGGGCGCCAAGTTCGTCCAGCGGGAAAATGGCCAAAAAAGGGGTGGGCTATAGCCTTGGGGGGAGGGGCTGGCCCACTTCGTCCGCCGGAATCGGAATGGGGTGAGACTTTGCGAGTGGCCTCCACGTGCCAAAAATAGGCCACGGGCACAGCCGCGCCCAAAAATAACCGCCCGAAGGTCGGCGCGCCCAAACCCCCCAGCGGAAAACTGGCCAAAAAACGGGTGGGCTATAGCCTTGGGGGGAGGGGCTGGCCCACTTCGTCCGCAGGACTCGGAATGGGGCGAGACTTCCTGAAACGGCCTCCGAGTGCCAAAAATAGGCCGCGGACACAGCCGCGCCGAAAAATAACCGCCCTAAGGTCGGCGCGCCCAAACCCCCCAGCGGAAAAATGGCCAAAAAACGGGTGGGCTATAGCCTTGGGGGGAGGGGCTGGCCCACTTCGTCCGCCGGACTCGGAATGGGGCGAGACTTTGCGAGCGGCCTCCGCGTGCCAAAAATAGGCCGCGGACACAGCCACGCCCAAAAATAACCACCAGAAGGCCGGGGCGCCAAGTTCGTCCAGCAGAAAAATGGCCAAAAAACGGGTGGGCTATTGCCTTGGGGGGTGGGGCTGGCCGACTTCGTCCGCCGGACTCGGAATAGCGCGAGACTTTGCGAGGCACCTCCGTGTGCCAAAAATAGGCCGCGGGCACAGGCGCGCCTAAAATTACCCGCCCGAAGGCCGGGGCGCCAAGTTCGTCCAGCGGAAAAAGGCCACAAAAACGGGTGGGCTATAGCCTTGGGGGGTGGGGCTGGCCAACTTCGTCCGCCGGACTCGGAATGGGGGGAGACTTTGCGAGCGGCCTCCGCGTGCCAAAAATAGGACGCGGGCACAGCCGCGGCCAAAAATAACCGCCCGAAGGCCGGGGCGCCAAGTTCGTCTTTTCGGAAAATGGCCAAAAAACGGGTGGGCAATAGCCTTAGGGGGAGAGGCTGGCCAACTTCGTCCGCCGGACTCAGAATGGGGCGAGACTTTGCGAGCGGTCTCCGCGTGCTGTGGCCAGGCCATGGGCACAGCCGCGCCCAAAAATAACCGCCCGAAGGCCGGGGCGCCAAGTTCGTCCAGCGGGAAAATGGCCAAAAAAGGGGTGGGCTATAGCCTTGGGGGGAGGGGCTGGCCCACTTCGTCCGCCGGAATCGGAATGGGGCGAGACTTTGCGAGTGGCCTCCACGTGCCAAAAATAGGCCACGGGCACAGCCGCGCCCAAAAATAACCGCCCGAAGGTCGGCGCGCCCAAACCCCCCAGCGGAAAACTGGCCAAAAAACGGGTGGGCTATAGCCTTGGGGGGAGGGGCTGGCCCACTTCGTCCGCAGGACTCGGAATGGGGCGAGACTTTACGAACGGCCTCCGAGTGCCAAAAATAGGCCGCGGACACAGCCGCGCCGAAAAATAACCGCCCTAAGGTCGGCGCGCCCAAACCCCCCAGCGGAAAAATGGCCAAAAAACGGGTGGGCTATAGCCTTGGGGGGAGGGGCTGGCCCACTTCGTCCGCCGGACTCGGAATGGGGCGAGACTTTGCGAGCGGCCTCCGCGTGCCAAAAATAGGCCGCGGACACAGCCAC
Source organism: Citrus sp. QX-2021 (assembly GCA_030444885.1). Classification (NCBI taxonomy): domain Eukaryota; kingdom Viridiplantae; phylum Streptophyta; class Magnoliopsida; order Sapindales; family Rutaceae; genus Citrus; species Citrus sp. QX-2021. Next base: position 78,623 of record JAUJEF010000249.1, on the reverse strand, counting down.
GCCCAAAAATAACCACCAGAAGGCCGGGGCGCCAAGTTCGTCCAGCGGAAAAATGGCCAAAAAACGGGTGGGCTATTGCCTTGGGGGGTGGGGCTGGCCGACTTCGTCCGCCGGACTCGGAATAGCGCGAGACTTTGCGAGGCACCTCCGTGTGCCAAAAATAGGCCGCGGGCACAGGCGCGCCTAAAATTACCCGCCCGAAGGCCGGGGCGCCAAGTTCGTCCAGCGGAAAAAGGCCACAAAAACGGGTCGGCTATAGCCTTGGGGGGTGGGGCTGGCCAACTTCGTCCGCCGGACTCGGAATGGCGCGAGACTTTGCGAGGCGCCTCCTTGTGCCAAAAATAGGCCGCGGGCACAGCCGCGCCCAAAAATCTCCCGCCCGAAGGCCGGGGCGCCAAGTTCGTCCAGCGGGAAATGGCCACAAAAACGGGTGGGCTTTAGCCTTGGGGGGTGGGGCTGGCCAACTTCGTCCGCCGAACTCGGAATGGCGCGAGACTTTGCGAGGCGCCTCCGTGTGCCAAAAATAGGCAGCAGGCACAGACGCGCCCAAAAATACCCGCCCGAAGGCCGCGGCGCCAAGTTCGTCCAGCGGAAAAAGGCCACAAAAACGGGTGGGCTATAGCCTTGGGGGGTGGGGCTGGCCGACTTCGTCCGCCGGACTCGGAATAGCGCGAGACTTTGCGAGTCGCCTCCGTGTGATAAAAATAGGCCGCGGGCACAGCCGCGCCTAAAATTACCCGCCCGAAGGCCGGGGCGCCAAGTTCGTCCAACGGAAAATGGCCACAAAAACAGGTGGGCTATAGCCTTGGGGGGTGGGGCTGGCCAACTTCGTCCGCCGGACTCGGAATAGCGCGAGACTTTGCGAGTCGCCCCCGTGTGATAAAAATAGGCCGCGGGCACAGGCGCGCCTAAAATTACCCGCCCGAAGGCCGGGGCGCCAAGTTCGTCCAGCGGAAAAAGGCCACAAAAACGGGTGGGCTATAGCCTTGGGGGGTGGGGCTGGCCAACTTCGTCCGCCGGACTCGGAATGGCGCGAGACTTTGTGTGCGGCCTCCGTGCACCAAAAATAGGCTCCTGGCACAGCCGCGCCAAAAAATAACTGCCCGAAAGCCGGGCCGCCAAGTTCGTCCAGCGGAAAAAGGCCACAGAAACGGGTGGGTTATTGCCTTGGGGGGTGGGGCTGGCCAACTTCGCCCGCCGGACTCGGAATGGCGCGAGACTTTGCGAGGTGCTTCCGTGTGCCAAAAATAGGCCACGGGCACAGCCGCGCCAAAAATTACCCGCCCGAAGGCCGCGGCGCCAAGTTCGTATTGCGGAAAAAGGCCACAAAAACGGGTGGGCTATAGCCTTGGGGGGTGGGGCTGGCCAACTTCGTCCGCCGGACTCGGAATGGCGCGAGACTTTGCGAGGCTCTTCCGTGTTCCAAAAATAGGCCGCGGGCACAGCCGCGTCCAAAAATACCAGCCCGAAGGCCGCGGCGCCAAGTTCGTCCAGCGGAAAAAGGCCACAAAAACGGGTGGGCTATAGCCTTGGGGGTTGGGGCTGGCCATCTTCGTCCGCCGGACTCGGAATGGCGCGAGACTTTGCGAGACGCCTCCGTGTACCAAAAATAGGCCGCGGGCACAGCCGCGCCCAAAAATACCCGCCCGAAGGCCGCGGCGCCAAGTTCGTCCAGCGGAAAAAGGCCACAAAAACGGGTGGCCTATAGCCTTGGGGGGTGGGCCTGGCCAAATTCATCCGCCGGACTCGGAATGGCGCTAGACTTTGTGAGGCGCTTCCGTGTACCAAAAATAGGCCGCGGGCACAGCCGTGCCCAAAAATACCCGCCCGAAGGCCGCGGCGCCAAGTTCGTCCAGCGGAAAAAGGCCACAAAAACGGGTGGGCTATAGCCTTGGGGGGTGGGGCTGACAACTTCGTCCGCCGGATTCGGAATGGCGCGAGACTTTTCGAGCGGCTTCCGTGTGCCAAAAATAGGCCACGGGCACAGCCGCGCCAAAAATTACCCGCCCGAAGGCCGCGGCGCCAAGTTCGTATTGCGGAAAAAGGCCACAAAAACGGGGGGGCTATAGCCTTGGGGGGTGGGGCTGGCCAACTTCGTCCGCCGGACTCGGAATGGCGCGAGACTGTGCGAGGCTCTTCCGTGTTCCAAAAATAGGCCGCGGGCACAGCCGCGTCCAAAAATACCCGCCCGAAGGCCGCGGCGCCAAGTTCGTATTGCGGAAAAAGGCCACAAAAACGGGTGGGCTATAGCCTTGGGGGGTGGGGCTGGCCAACTTCGTCCGCCGGACTCGGAATGGCGCGAGACTTTGCGAGGCTCTTCCGTGTTCCAAAAATAGGCCGCGGGCACAGCCGCGTCCAAAAATACCCGCCCGAAGGCCGCGGCGCCAAGTTCGTCCAGCGGAAAAAGGCCACAAAAACGGGTGGGCTATAGCCTTGGGGGTTGGGGCTGGCCATCTTCGTCTGCCGGACTCGGAATGGCGCGAGACTTTGCGAGACGTCTCCGTGTACCAAAAATAGGCCGCGGTCACAGCCGCGCCCAAAAATACCCGCCCGAAGGCCGCGGCGCCAAGTTCGTCCAGCGGAAAAAGGCCACAAAAACGGGTGGCCTATAGCCTTGGGGGGGTGGGGCTGGCCAACTTCGTCCGCCGGATTCGGAATGGCGCGAGACATTGCGAGCGGCCTCCGTGTGCCCAAAATACGCAACGGGCACAGCCGCGCCAAAAATTACCCGCCTGGCGGTCATGGGCGCCAAGTTCAGATTGCGGAAAAAGGCCACAAAAACGGGTGGGCTATAGCCTTGGGGGGTGGGGCTGGCCAACTTCGTCCGCCGGACTCGGAATGGCGCGAGACTTTGCGAGGCTCTTCCGTGTTCCAAAAATAGGCCGCGGGCACAGCCGCGCCCAAAAATACCAGCCCGAAGGCCGCGGCGCCAAGTTCGTCCAGCGGAAAAAGGCCACAAAAACGGGTGGGCTATAGCCTTGGGGGTTGGGGCTGGCCATCTTCGTCCGCCGGACTCGGAATGGCGCGAGACTTTGCGAGACGCCTCCGTGTACCAAAAATAGGCCGCGGGCACAGCCGCGCCCAAAAATACCCGCCCGAAGGCCGCGGCGCCAAGTTCGTCCAGCGGAAAAAGGCCACAAAAACGGGTGGCCTATAGCCTTGGGGGGTGGGGCTGGCCAAATTCATCCGCCGGACTCGGAATGGCGCGAGACTTTGCGAGCGGCCTCCGTGTGCCAAAAATAGGCCTCGGACACAGCCGTGCCCAAAAATAACCGCCCGAAGGCCGGGGCGCCAAGTTCGTCCAGCGGAAAAAGGCCACAAAACGGGTGGGCTATAGCCTTGGGTGGTGGGGCAGGACCACTTCGTCCGCCGGATTCGGAATGGCCCGAGACTTTGCGAACGGCCTCCGTGTGCCAAAAATAGGCCGCGGGCACAGCCGTGCCTCAAAATAACCGCCCGAAGGCCGGGGCGCCAAGTTCGTCCACCGGAAAAAGGCCACAAAAACGGGTGGGCTCTAGCTTTGGGGGGTGGGGCTGGCCAACTTCGTCCGCCGGACTCGGAATGGCGCGAGACTTTGCGAGGTGCTTCCGTGTGCCAAAAATAGGCCACGGGCACAGCCGCGCCAAAAATTACCCGCCCGAAGGCCGCGGCGCCAAGTTCGTATTGCGGAAAAAGGCCACAAAAACGGGTGGGCTATAGCCTTGGGGGGTGGGGCTGGCCAACTTCGTCCGCCGGACTCGGAATGGCGCGAGACTTTGCGATGCTCTTCCGTGTACCAAAAATAGGCAGCGGGCACAGCCGCGCCCAAAAATACCAGCCCGAAGGCCGCGGCGCCAAGTTCGTCCAGCGGAAAAAGGCCACAAAACGGGTGGGCTATAGCCTTGGGGGTTGGGGCTGGCCATCTTCGTCCGCCGGACTCGGAATGGCGCGAGACTTTGCGAGACGTCTCCGTGTACCAAAAATAGGCTGCGGGCACAGCCGCGCCCAAAAATACCCGCCCGAAGGCCGCGGCGCCAAGTTCGTCCAGCGGAAAAAGGCCTCAAAAACGGGTGGGCTATAGCCTTGGGGGGTGGGGCTGACAACTTCGTCCGCCGGATTCGGAATGGCGCGAGACTTTTCGAGCGGCTTCCGTGTGCCAAAAATAGGCCCCGGGCACAGCCGCGCCCAAAAATAACCGCCCGAAGGCCGGGGCGCCAAGTTCGACCGGCGGAAAAAGGCCACAAAAACGGGTGGGCTATAGCCTTGGGGGGTGGGGCTGGCCAACTTCGTCCGCCGGACTCGGAATGGCGCGAGACTTTGCGAGCGGCCTCCGTGTGCAAAAATATGCACCAGGCACAGCCGCGCCAAAAAATAACCGCCCGAAGGCCGGGGCGCCAAGTTCGACCGGCGGAAAAAGGCCACAAAAACGGGTGGGCTATAGCCTTGGGGGGTGGGGCTGGCCAACTTCGCCCGCCGGACTCGGAATGGCGCGAGACTTTGTGAGCGGCCTCCGTGTGCCAAAAATAGGCCTCGGACACAGGCGTGCCCAAAAATAACCGCCCGAAGGCCGGGGCGCCAAGTTCGTCCAGCGGAAAAAGGTCACAAAACGGGTGGGCTATAGCCTTGGGTGGTGGGGCAGGACCACTTCGTCCGCCGGATTCGGAATGGCCCGAGACTTTGCGAACGGCCTCCGTGTGCCAAAAATAGGCCGCGGGCACAGCCGTGCCCAAAAATAACCTCCCGCAGGCCGGGGCGCCAAGTTCGTCCAGCGGAAAAAGGCCACAAAACGGGTGGGCTATAGCCTTGGGTGGTGGGGCAGGACCACTTCGTCCGCCGGATTCGGAATGGCGCGAGACTTTGCGAGCGGCCTCCGTGTGCCGAAAATAGGCCTCGGGCACAGCCGCACCTAAAAATAACCGCCCGAAGGCCGGGGCGCCAAGTTCGTCCAGCGGAAAAAGGCCACAAAAACGGGTGGGCTATAGCCTTGGGGGGTGGCGCTGGCCCACTTCGTCCGCCGGACTCGGAATGGTGCGACTTTACGAGCGGCCTCTGTGTGCCAAAAATAGGACCACGCAACAGCCACCCCCAAAAATAACCGCCCGAAGGCCGGGGCGCCAAGTTCGTCCAGCGGAAAAAGGCCACAAAAACGGGTGGGCTATAGCCTTGGGGGGTGGGGCTGGCCGACTTCGTCCGCCGGACTCGGAATGGCGCGGGACTTTACGAGCGGCCTCTGTGTGCCAAAAATAGGTCCCGGGCACAGCCACCCCCAAAAATAACCGCCCGAAGGCCGGGGCGCCAAGTTCGTCCAGCGGAAAAAGGCCACAAAAACGGGTGGGCTATAGCCTTGGGGGGTGGGGCTGGCCAACTTCGTCCGCCGGACTCGGAATGGCGCGAGTTTTTTGCGAGCGGCCTCCGTGTACCAAAAATAGGCCCCGGGCACAGCCGCGCCCAAAAATAACCGCCCGAAGGCCGGGGCGCCAAGTTCGTCCAGCAGAAAAGGGCCACAAAAACGGGTGGGCTATAGCCTTGGGGGGTGGGGCTGGCCAACTTCGTCCGCTGGACTCGGAATGGCGCGAGACTTTGCGAGCGGCCTCCGTGTGCCAAAAATAGGCCCCGGGCACAGCCGCGCCCAAAAATAACCGCCCGAAGGCTGAGGCGCCAAGTTCGTCCAGCGGAAAAAGGCCACAAAAACGGGTGGGCTATAGCCTTGGGGGGTGGGGCTGACAACTTCGTCCGCCGGACTCGGAATGGCGCGAGACTTTTCGAGCGGCCTCCGTGTGCCAACAATAGGCAACCGGCACAGCCGCGCCCAAAAATAACCAACCGAAGGCCGGGGCGCCAAGTTCGTCCAGCAGAAAAGGGCCACAAAAACGGGTGGGCTATAGCCTTGGGGGGTGGGGCTGGCCAACTTCGTCCGCCGGACTCGGAATGGCGCGAGACTTTGCGAGCGGCCTCCGTGTTCCAAAAATAGGCCCCGGGCACAGCCGCGCCCAAAAATAACCACCCGAAGGCCGGGGCACCAAGTTCGTCCAGCAGAAAAGGGCCACAAAAACGGGTGGGCTATAGCCTTGGGGGGTGGGGCTGGACAACTTCGTTCGCCGGACTCGGAATGGCGCGAGACGTTGCGAGCGGCCTCCGTGTGCCAAAAATAGGCCCCGGGCACAGCCGCGCCCAAAAATAACCGCCCGAAGGCCGGGGCGCCAAGTTCGTCCGGCGGAAAAAGGCCACAAAAACGGGTGGTCTATAGCCTTGGGGGGTGGGGCTGGCCAACTACGTCCGCCGGACTCGGAATGGCGCGAGACTTTGCGAACGGCCTCCGTGTGCAAAAAATAGGCACCGGGCACAGCCGCGCCAAAAAATAACCGCCCGAAGGCGGGGGCGCCAAGTTCGTCCACCGAAAAAAGGCCACAAAAACGGGTGGGCTATAGCCTTGGGGGGTGGGGCTGGCCAACGTCGTCCGCCGGACTCGGAATGGCGCGAGACTTTGCGAGCGGTCTCCGTGTGCCAAAAATAGGCCCCGGGCACAGCCGCGCCCAAAAATAACCGCCCGAAGGCCGGGGCGCCAAGTTCGTCCAGCGGAAAAAGGCAACAAAAACGGGTGGGCTATAGCCTTGGGGGGTGGGGCTGGCCAACTTCGTTCGCCGGACTCGGAATGGCGCGAGACTTTGCGAGCAGCCTCGGTGTGCCAAAAATAGGCCCCGGGCAGGGACGCGCTCAAAAATAACCGCGCGAAGGCCGGGGCGCCAAGTTCGTCCAGCGGAAAAAGGCCACAAAAACGGGTGCGCTATAGCCTTGGGGGTGGGGCTGGCCACCTTCGGCCGCCGGACTCGGAATGGCGCGAGACATTGCGAGCGGCCTCTGTGTGCCAAAAATAGGCAACGGGCACAGCCGCCCCAAAAAGAACTGCCCGAAGGCCGGGGCGCCAAGTTCGTCCAGCGGAAAAAGGCCACAAAAACGGGTGGGCTATAGCCTTGGGGGGTGGGGCTGGACAACTTTGTCCGCCGGATTCGGAATGGCGCGAGACTTTGCGAGCGGTCTCTGTGTGCCAAAAATAGGCCCCGGGCACAGCCGCGCCCAAAAAATAACCGCCCGAAGGCCGGGGCGCCAAGTTCGTGCAGCGGAAAAAGGCCACAAAAACGGGTGGGCTATAGCCTTGGGGGGTGGGGTTGGCCAACTTCGTCCGCCGGACTCGGAATAGCGCGAGACTTTGCGAGCGGCATCCGTGTGCTAAAAATAGGCCCCGGACACAGTCGCGCCCAAAAATAACCGCCCGAAGGCCGGGGCGCCAAGTTCGTCCAGCGGAAAAAGGCCACAAAAACGGGTGGGCTATAGCCTTGGGGGTGGGGCTGGCCGACTTCGTCCGCCGGACTCGAAATGGCGCGAGACTTTGCGAGCGGTCTCCGTGTGCCAAAAATAGGCCCCGGGCACAGCCGCGCCCAAAAATAACCAACCGAAGGCCGGGGCGCCAAGTTCGTCCAGCAGAAAAGGGCCACAAAAACGGGTGGGCTATAGCCTTGGGGGGTGGGGCTGGCCAACTTCGTCCGCCGGACTCGGAATGGCGCGAGACTTTCCGAGCGGCCTCCGTGTGCCAAAAATAGGCAACGGGCACAGCCGCGACCAAAAATAACTGCCCGAAGGCCGGGGCGCCAAGTTCGTCCAGCGGAAAAAGGCCACAAAAACGGGTGGGCTATAGCCTTGGCGGGTGGGGCTTGCCAATTTCGTCCGCCGGACTCGGAATGGTGCGATACTTTTCGAGAGGCCTACGTGTGCCGAAAATAGGGCTCGGGCACAGCCGCGCCCAAAAATAACCGCCCGAAGGCCGGGGCGCCAAGTTCGTCCTGCGGAAAAAGGCCACAAAAAAGGGTGGGCTATAGGCTTAGGGGGTGGGGCTGGCCAACTTCGTCCGCCGGACTCGGAATGGCGCGAGACTTTGCGAGGTGCTTCCGTGTGCTAAAAATAGGCCGCGGGCACAGCCGGGCCAAAAAATACCCGCCCGAAGGCCGCGGCGCCAAGTTCGTATTGCGGAAAAAGGCCACAAAAATGGGTGGGCTATAGCCTTGGGGGGTGGGGCTGGCCAATTTCGTCCGCCGGACTCGGAATGGCGCGAGACTTTGCGAGGCGCTTCCGTGTACCAAAAACGGCCGCGGGCACAGTCGCGCCCAAAAATACCAGCCCGAAGGCCGCGGCGCCAAGTTCGTCCAGCGGAAAAAGGCCACAAAAACGGGTGGGCTATAGCCTTGGGAGTTGGGGCCGGCCAACTTCGTCCGCCGGACTCGGAATGGCGCTAGACTTTGCGAGACGCCTCCGTGTACCAAAAATAGGCCGCGGGCACAGCCGTACCCAAAAATATCCGCCCAAAGGCCGTGGCGCCAAGTTCGTCCACGGAAAAAGGCCACAAAAACGGGTGGGCTATAGCCTTGGGGGGTGGGGCTGGCCAACTTCGTCCGCCGGACTCGGAATGGCGCGAGACTTTACGAGGTGCTTACGTGTACCAAAAATAGGCCGCGGGCACAGCCGCGGCCAAAAATACCCGCCCGAAGGCCGCGGCGCCAAGTTCGTCCAGCGGAAAAAGGCCACAAAAACGGGTGGGCTATAGCCTTGGGGGTTGGGGCTGGCCCACTTCGTCCGCCGGACTCGGAATGGCGCGAGACTTTGCGAGGCGCCTCCGTGTGCCAAAAATAGGCTGTGGGCACAGCCGCGCCCAAAAATACCCGCCCGAAGGCCGCGGCGACAAGTTCGTCCACCGGAAAAAGGCCACAAAAACGGGTGGGCTATAGCCTTGGGGGGTGGGGCTGGCCAACTTCGTCCGCCGGACTCGGAATGGCGCGAGACTTTGCGAGGCTCTTCCGTGTACCAAAAATAGGCCGCGGGCACAGCCGCGCCCAAAAGTACCAGCCCAAAGGCCGCGGCGCCAAGTTCGTCCAGCGGAAAAAGGCCACAAAAATGGGTGGGCTATAGCCTTGGGGGTTGGGGCTGGCCATCTTCGTCCGCCGGACTCGGAATGGCGCGAGACTTTGCGAGACGCCTCCGTGTACCAAAAATAGGCCGCGGGCACAGCCACGCCCAAAAATAACCGCCCGAAGGCCGGGGCGCCAAGTTCGTCCAGCGGAAAAAGGCCACAAAAATGGGTGGGCTATAGCCTTTGGGGGTGGGGCTGGCCCACTTCGTCCGCCGTACACGGAATGGCGCGAGACTTTGCGAGCGGCCTCCGTGTTCCAAAAATAGGCCCCAGCCACAGCCGCGCCAAAAATAACCGCCCGAAGGCCGGGGCGCCAAGTTCGTCCAGCGGAAAAAGGCCACAAAAACGGGTGGGCTATAGCCTAGGGGGGTGGGGCTGGCCAACTTCGTTCTCCCGACTCGGAATGGCGCGAGACTTTGCGAGCAGCCTCGGTGTGCCAAAAATAGACCCCGGGCAGAGACGCGCTCAAAAATAACCGTGCGAAGGCCGGGGCGCCAAGTTCGTCCAGCGGAAAAAGGCCACAAAAACGGGTGCGCTATAGCCTTGGGGGGTGGGGCTGGCCACCTTCGGCCGCCGGACTCGGAATGGCGCGAGACATTGCGAGCGGCCTCCGTGTGCCAACAATAGGCAACGGGCACAGCCGCGCCCAAAAATAACCGCCCGAAGGCCGGGGCGCCAAGTTCGTCCAGCGGAAAAAGGCCACAAAAACGGGTGGGCTATAGCCTTGGGGGGTGGCGCTGGCCCACTTCGTCCGCCGGACTCGGAATGGTGCGAGACTTTGCGAGCGGTCTCCGTGTGCGAATAATAGCCTCCCTGCACAGCCGCGCCCAAAAATAACCGGCCGCAGGCCGGGGGGCCAATTTCGTCCCCGGGTAAAAGGGCCCAAAAACGGGGGGGGCTTTCGCCTGGGGGGTGGGGCTGGCCAACTTCGTCCGCCGGACTCGGAATGGCGCGAGACTTTGCGAGCGGCCTCCGTGTGCCAAAAATAGGCCCCGGACACAGCCGCACTAAAATAACCGCCCAAGTTCAGGCCGGGCGCCAAGTTCGTCCAGCCTTAAAAAGGCCACAAAACGGGTGGGCTATAGCCTTGGGGGTGGGGCTGGCCAACTTCTGTCCCACCGGACTCGGAATGGCGCGCGAGACTTTGCGAGCGGCCTCCGGTGCCGTGTGCTAAATAGGGCCCCGGCACAGCCGCGCCTAAAAATAACAGCCCAAAGGCCGGGCGCCAAGTTCGTCCAGCAGGAAAAGGCCACAAAAACGGTGGGCTATAGCCTTGGGGGTGGGGCTGGCCAACTTCGTCCGGCCGGACTGGCGTAAGAATGGCGCGAGACTTTGCGAGCCGCTCTTCCGTGTGCCAAAATAGGCCACAAAACGGGTGGGCTATAGCCTTGGGGTGGGGTTGGCCAACTTCGTCCGCCTGACCAAAAATACGCAGACTTTCTGCGAGGCGCGGCGCCAAGTTCGCGTGGGCCAGCCGGAAAAATACCACAAAAGGCCGGGTGGCCAAGTTCGGCCTTGGGGCCACAAAAACGGGTGGGCCAACTTCGTCCGCTGGCCATCTCGGACTCGACTCGAATGGCGCGAGACTTTGCGAGACGCCTCCGTAATATTAAAAATAGGTCCGCGGGCACAGCCGCGCCCAAAAATAACCGCCCGAAGGCCGGGCGCCAAGTTCGTCCAGCGGAAAAGGCCACAAAACGGGTGGGCTATAGCCTTGGGGGTGGGGCTGGCCAACTCATCCGCCGGACTCGGAATGGCGCGAGACTTTGCGAGGGCCCTCCGTGTGCCAAAAAAAGGCCTATGACACAGCCGTGCCCAAAAATTACTGCCCGAAGGCCGGGGCGCCAAGTTCGTCCAGCGGTAAAAGGCCTCAAAAACGGGTGGGCAATAGCCTTGTGGGGTATGGCTGGACAAGTTCGTCCGCCTGACTCGGAATGAGGCGAGACTTTGCAATCGGCCTCCGTGTGCCAAAATAGGCTGCTGCTCAGCCACGCCCAAAAATAACCGCCCGAAGGCCGGGGCACCAAGTTCGTCCAGCAGAAAAAGGCCACAAAATCGGGTGGGCTATAGCCTTGGGGGGTGGGGCTGGCCAAGTTGGTCAGCCGGACTCGTTATGGGACGAGACTTTGCGAGCGGCCTCCGTGTACCAAAAATAGGCCGTGGGCACAGCCGCGGCCAAAAATAACTGCTTGAAGGCCGCGGCGCCAAGTTCGTCCAGCGGAAAAGGCCCCCAAAACCGGTTGGCTATAGCCTTGGGTGGGTGGGGCTGGCCCACTCGTCCGCCGGACCTCGGAATGGCGCGAGACTTTGCGAGGCGCTCCCGTGCTGCCAAAATAGGCCATGGGCACAGCCGCGCCTCAAAATAACCGCCCGAAGGCCGGGCGCCAAGTTCATCCAGCGGAAAAGGCCACAAAAACGGGTGGGCTATAGCCTTGGGGGTGGGGCTGGCCACTTCGTCCGCCTGGACTCGGAATGGCGCGAGACTTTGCGAGGCGCTCCGTGTGCCAAAAATAGGTCCCGGGCACAGCCGCGCCCAAAAATAACCGCCCGAAGGCCGGGCGCCAAGTTCGTCCCAGCGGAAAAAGGCCACAAAACGGGTGGGCTATAGCCTTGGGGGTGGGGCTGGCCAACTCTCGTCCGCTCGGACTCGGAATGGCGCGAGACTTTGCGAGAAATGGGGCCTCCGTGTGGGGGTTATCCCTGCACAGCCAGCAAAAATAGGCCCTGGCACAGCCGCGCCCAAAATAACCGCCCGAAGGCCGGGCGCCAAGTTCGTCCCAGCGGAAAAGGGCCACAAAAACGGGTGGGCTATAGCCTTGGGGGTGGGGCTGGCCAACATCGTCCGCCGGACTCGGAATGGCGCGAGACTTTGCGAGCGGCCTCCGTGTGCCAAAATAGGCCCCGGGCACAGCCGCGCCTAAAAATAACCGCCCAAGGCCGGGCGCCAAGTTCGGCCCAGCGGAAAAGGCCACAAAACGGGTGGGCTATAGCCTTGGGGGTGGGGCTGGCAAACTTCGTCCGCCGGACTCGAATGGCGCGAGACTTTGCGAGCGGCCTCCGTGTGCCAAAATAGGCCCCGGCACAGCCGCGCCAAAAATAACCGCCCGAAGGCCGGGCGCCAAGTTCGTCCCAGCGGAAAAAGGCCACAAAACGGGTGGGCTATAGCCTTGGGGTGGGGCTGGCCCACTTCGTCCGCCGGACTCGGAATGGCGCGAGACTTTGCGAGCGGCCTCCGTGTGCCAAAATAGGCCGCGGGCACAGCCGCGCCTCAAAATAACCGCGCCCAAGGCCGGGCGCCAAGTTCGGCCCAGCGGAAAAAGGCCACAAAACGGGTGGGCTATAGCCTTGGGGGTGGGCTGGGCCAACTTCGTCCGCCGGACTCGAATGGCGCGAGACTTTGCGAGCGGCCTCCGTGTGCCAAAATAGGCCCTGGGCACAGCCGCGCCTAAAAATAACCGCCCAAGGCCGGGCGCCAAGTTCGTCCAGCGGAAAAGGCCACAAAACGGGTGGGCTATAGCCTTGGGGGTGGGGCTGGCCAACTTCGTCCGCCGGACTCGAATGGCGCGAGACTTTGCGAGCGGCCTCCGTGTGCCAAAAATAGGCCCCGGGCAAACCGCGCCCAAAAATAACCGCCCGAAGTCCGGGACGCCAGGTTCGTCCAGCGGAAAAAGGCCACAAAACGGGTGGGCTATAGCCTTTGGGGGTGGGGCTGGCCAACTTCGTCAGCCGGACTCGGAATGGCGCGAGACTTTGCCAGCGCCTCCGTGGCGCCAAAATAGGCTCCCGGCACAGCCGCGCCTAAAAATAACCGCCCGAAGGCCGGGGCGCCAAGTTCGTCCAGCGGAAAAGGCCACAAAACGGGTGGGCTATAGCCTTGGGGGTGGGGCTGGCCAACTTCGTCCGCCGGACCTCTCGAATGGCGCGAGACTTTGCGAGGTGCCTCCGTGTGCCAAAATAGGCCCCGGCACAGCCGCGCCAAAAATAACCGCCCAAGGCAAGGGCGCCAAGTTCGTCCAGCGGAAAAAGGCCACAAAACGGGTGGGCTATAGCCTTGGGGGTGGGGCTGGCCAACTTCGTCCGCTCCGGACTCGGAATGGCGCGAGACTTTGCGAGGCACCTCCGTGTGCCAAAATAGGCCACGGCACAGCCGCGCCCAAAAAATAACCGCCCGAAGGCCGGGCGCCAAGTTCGTCCAGCGGAAAAGGCCACAAAACGGGTGGGCTATAGCCTTGGGGGTGGGGCTGGCCAACTCGTCGTCCGCCGGACTCGGAATGGCGCGAGACTTTGCGAGCGGCCTCCGTGTGCCAAAATAGGCCAGCGGGCACAGCCGCCCAAAAATAACCGCCCAAGGCCGGGCGCCAAGTTCGCCCAGCGGAAAAGGCCACAAAAACGGGTGGCTATAGCCTTGGGGGTGGGGCTGGCCAACTTCGTCCGCCGGACTCGGAATGGCGCGAGACTTTGCGAGCGGCCTCCGTGTGCCAAAAATAGGCCCGGGCACAGCCGCGCCTAAAAATAACCGCCCGAAGGCCGGGCGCCAAGTTCGCCCAGCGGAAAAAGGCCACAAAACGGGTGGGCTATAGCCTTGGGGGTGGGCTGGAGCAGGACCACTTCGTCCGCCGGACTCGGAATGGCGCGAGACTTTGCGAGCGGCCTCCGTGTGCCAAAAATAGGCCGCGGCACAGCCGCGCTCAAAAATAACCCCGAAGGCCGGGCGCCAAGTTCGTCCAGCGGAAAAGGCCACAAAAACGGGTGGGCTATAGCCTTGGGGGTGGGGATGGCCGACTTCGCCCGCCGGACTCGGAATGGCGAGACTTTGCGAGCGGCCTCCGTGTGCCAAAAATAGGCCGGGGCACAGCCGCGCTGGCTAAAAATAACCGCCCGAAGGCCGGGCGCCAAGTTCGTCCCAGCGGAAAAAGGCCACAAAACGGGTGGGCTATAGCCTTGGGGGGCTGGGGCTGGCCCACTTCGTCCGCCGGACTCTCGAATGGCGCGAGACTTTGCGAGGCGCCTCCGCAGCCAAAATAGGCCATGGCACAGCCGCGCCTAAAATAACCACCCCGAAGGCCGGGCGCCAAGTTCGGCCCAGCGGAAAAAGGCCACAAAACGGGTGGGCTATAGCCTTGGGGCGTGGGGCTGGCCAACTTCGTCCGCCGGACGCGGAATGGCGCGAGACTGTGCGAGCGTCCTCCGTGTGCCAAAATAGGCCAGGCGGGCACAGCCGCGCCCAAAATAACCGCCCAAGGCCGGGCGCCAAGTTCGTCCAGCGGAAAAAGGCCACAAAAACGGGTGGGCTATAGCCTTGGGGGTGGGGCTGGCCAACTTCGTCCGCCTCGGACTCGAATGGCGCGAGACTTTGCGAGCGGCCTCCGTGTACTGGGTAGGCCCCGGCACAGCCGCGCCTAAAAATAACCGCCCAAGGCCGGGCGCCAAGTTCGTCCCAGCAGAAAAGGGCCACAAAAACGGGTGGGCTATAGCCTTGGGGGTGGGGCTGGCCAACTTCTGTCCCGCCGGACTCGGAATGGCGCGAGACTTTGCGAGCGGCCTCCGTGTGCCAAAAATAGGCCGCGGGCACAGCCGCGCCCAAAAAATAACCGCCCCGAAGGCCGGGGCGCCAAGTTCGTCCAGCGGAAAAAGGCCACAAAAACGGGTGGGCTATAGCCTTGGGGGTGGGGCTGGCCAACTTCGTCCGCCGGACTCGGAATGGCGCGAGACTTTGCGAGCGGCTCCCGTGCTGCCAAAATAGGCCACGGCACAGCCGCGCCTAAAAATAACCGCCCGAAGGCCGGGCGCCAAGTTCGGCCTGCGTTAAAAGGCCACAAAAACGGGGGGGCTATAGCCTTGGGGGTGGGGCTGGCCAACTTCGTCCGCCGGACTCGGAATGGCGCGAGACTTTGCGAGCGGCCTCCGTGTGCCAAAATAGGCCTCGGCACAGCCGCGCTCAAAAATAACCGCCCGAAGGCCGGGCGCCAAGTTCGTCCAGCGGAAAAAGGCCACAAAACGGGTGGGCTATAGCCTTGGGGTGGGGCTGGCCAACTTCGTCCGCTGGACTCGGAATGGCGCGAGACTTTGCGAGCGGCCTCCGTGTGCCAAAATAGGCCGCGGCACAGCCGCGCCTAAAAATAACCACCCGAAGGCCGGGCGCCAAGTTCGCCCAGCGGAAAAAGGCCACAAAACGGTGGGCTATAGCCTTGGGGGTGGGGCCGGCCCACTTCGTCCGCCGGACTCGGAAAGGAGCGAGACTTTGCGAGCGGCCTCCGTGTGGGTGGGGCCAAGTAGGCCGCGGGCACAGCCGCGCCTGGGGTGGGGATGGCCAACCGCCCGAAGGCCGGGCGCCAAGTTCTGCCCAGCGGAAAAAGGCCACAAAAACGGGTGGGCTATAGCCTTGGGGGTGGGGCTGGCCAACTTCGTCCGCCTCGGACTCGGAATGGCGCGAGACTTTGCGAGCGGCCTCCGTGTGTGCTGTGGCCAGGCCGCGGGCACAGCCGCGCACAAAAATACCCGCCCGAAGGCCGCGGCGCCAAGTTCGTCCAGCGGAAAAAGGCCACAAAAACGGGTGGGCTATAGCCTTGGGGGGTGGGGCTGGCCAACTTCGTCCACCGGACTCGTATAGGCGCGAGACTTTGCGAGTGGCCTCCGTGTTCCAAAAATAGGCCCCGGGCACAGCCGCGCCCAAAAATACCCGCCCGAAGGCCGCGGCACCACCTCCGCCCCGCGCCAAAAGGCCACAAAACGCGGTGGGCCCTAGCCTTGGGGGGTGGGGCTGGCCAACTTCGTCCACCGGACTCGGAATGGCGCGAGACTTTGCGAGCGGCCTCCGTGTGCCAAAAATAGGCCGCGGGCACAGCCGCGCCCAAAAAATAACCGCCCAAGGCCGGGCGCCAAGTTCGGTGCCAGCGGAAAAAGGCCACAAAACGGGTGGGCTATAGCCTTGGGGGTGGGGCTGGCCAACTTCGTCCGCCGGACTCGGAATGGCGCGAGACTTTGCGAGCGGCCTCCGTGTGCCAAAATAGGCCCAGGCACAGCCGCGCCCAAAAAATAACCGCCCGAAGGCCGGGCGCCAAGTTCGCCCAGCGGAAAAGGCCACAAAACGGGTGGGCTATAGCCTTGGGGGTGGGGCTGGCCAACTTCGTCCGCCTGGACTCGGAATGGCGCGAGACTTTGCGAGGCGCCTCCGTGTGCCAAAATAGGCCGCGGGCACAGCCGCGCCTAAAATAACCCGCCCAAGGCCGGGCGCCAAGTTCGTCCAGCGGAAAAAGGCCACAAAAACGGGTGGGCTATACCCGTGGGGGGTGGGGCTGGCCCACTGTGTCCGCCGGCCTCAGAATGGCGCGAGACTTTGTGAGCGGCCTCCGTGTGCCAAAAATAGGCCCCGGGCACAGCCGCGCCCAAAAATAATAACCGCCCGAAGGCTGGGGCGCCAAGTTCGCCCAGCGGGAAAAGGCCACAAAAACGGGTGGGCTATAGCCTGGGGGGGGGGGGGCAGGCCAACTTCGTCCGCCGGACTCGCAATGTCGCGAGACTTTGCGAGCGGCCTCCGTGTGCCAAAATAGGCCGCGGGCACAGCCGCGCCTCAAAATAACCACCCGAAGGCCGGGGCGCCAAGTTCGGCCAGCCGAAAAAGGCCACAAAACGGGTGGGCTATAGCCTTGGGGGGTGGGGCTGGCCGACTTCGTCCGCCGGACTCGGAATGGCGCGAGACTTTGCGAGCGGCCTCCGTGTGCCAATATAGGTCCCGGCACAGCCACCCCCAAAAATAACCGCCCGAAGGCCGGGCGCCAAGTTCGGCCCAGCGGAAAAAGGCCACAAAAAACGGTGGGATATAGCCTTGGGGGGGGGGGCAGGCCCACTTCGTCCGCCGGACTCGGAATGGCGCGAGACTTTGCGAGGCGCCTCCGTGTGCCAAAATAGGCCGCGGGCACAGCCGCGCCTGGCAAAAATAACCACCCGAAGGCCGGGCGCCAAGTTCGCCCAGCGGAAAAAGGCCACAAAAACGGTGGGCTATAGCCTTGGGGGTGCGGCCGGCCAACTTCGTCCGCCGGACTCGGAATGGCGCGAGACTTTGCGAGCGGCCTCCGTGGTGCAAAAATAGGCACCGGCACAGCCGCGCCCAAAAATACCCCCCCGAGGGCGGGGGCGCAATTTTCGCCCTGCGTAAAAGGGCCAAAAAACGGGGTGGGTTTTAGCATTGGGTGGGAGGGCTGGCCAACTTCGTCCGCCGGACTCGGAATGGCGCGAGACTTTGCGAGCCGCGTCCGTGTGCCAAAAATAGGCCCCGGCAGGGACGCGCCAAAATAACCGCCCCGAAGGCCGGGGCGCCAAGTTCGTCCAGCGGAAAAAGGCCACAAAAACGGGTGCGCTATAGCCTTGGGGGTGGGGCTGGCCACCTTCGGCCGCCGGACTCGGAATGGCGCGAGACATTGCGAGCGGCCTCTGTGTGCCAAAAATAGGCAACGGGCACAGCCGCGCCCAAAAATAACTGCCCGAAGGCCGGGGCGCCAAGTTCGTCCTGCGGAAAAAGGCCACAAAAAAGGGTGGGCTATAGCCTTAGGGGGTGGGGCTGGCCAACTTCGTCCTCCGGACTCGGAATGGCGCGAGACTTTGCGAGCGGTCTCCGTGTGCCAAAAATAGGTCCTGGGCACAGCCGCGCCCAAAAAATAACCGCCCGAAGGTGGGGGCGCCAAGTTCGTCCACCGAAAAAAGGCCACAAAAACGGGTGGGCTATAGCCTTGGGGGGTGGGGCTGGCCAACTTCGTCCGCCGGACTCGGAATGGCGCGAGACTTTGCGAGCGGTCTCCGTGTGCAAAAAATAGGCACCGGGCACAGCCGCGCAAAAAAATAACCGCCCGAAGGCGGGGGCGCCAAGTTCGTCCACCGAAAAAAGGCCACAAAAACGGGTGGGCTATAGCCTTGGGGGGTGGGGCTGGCCAACTTCGTCCGCCGGACTCGGAATGGCGCGAGACTTTGCGAGCGGCCTCCGTGTGCCAAAAATAGGCCCCGGGCACAGCCGCGCCCAAAAATAACTGCCCGAAGGCCGGGGCGCCAAGTTCGTCCAGCGGAAAAAGGCCACAAAAACGGGTGGGCTATAGCCTTGGGGGGTGGGGCTGGCCAACTTCGTCCGCCGGACTCGGAATGGGGCGACACTTTGCGAGCGGCCTCCGCGTACCAAAAATTTGCCACGGACACAACCACGCCCAAAAATAACCCCCCGAAGGTCGGGCGCAAGTTCAAACCCCCAGAGGAAAAAGGCCACAAAAACGGGTGGGCTATAGCCTTGGGGGGTGGGGCTTGCCAATTTCGTCCGCCGGACTCGGAATGGGGCGAGACTTTGCGATCGGCCTCCGAGTGCCAAAAATAGGCCAGGGGTACAGCCGCGCCCAAAAATAACCGCCCGAAGGCCGGGGCGCCAAGTTCGTCCAGCGGCAAAGTGGCTAAAAACGGTGGCTATAGCCTTGGGGGAGGGGCTGGCCAACTTCGTCCGCCGGACTCGGAATGGGGCGAGACTTTACGAGCGCCCTCCGTGGTGCCAAAATAGGCCGGGGCACAGCCGCACCCAAAAATAACCGCCCAAGGCCGGGCGGCGCCAATTTTGTCCAGCTGGAAAATGGCCAAAAAAACGGGCTATAGCCTTGGGGGAGGGCTGGCCAACTTCGTCCGCCGGACTCGGAATGGGGTGAGACTATGCGAACGGCCTCCGCATGCTAAAATAGGCCGTGGCGCAGCCGCACCCAAAAATAACCGCCCAAATGCCGGGCACCATGTTCGTCCCAGCGGAAAATGGCCAAAAACAGGTGGGCTATAGCCTTGGGGGTAGGGGCTGGCCAACTTCGTCCGTCCGCCGAACTCGGAATGGGGCGAGACTTTGCGAGCGGCCTCCGCAGTACAAAAATTGGCCGCGGACACAACTGCGCCTGCAAAAATAGCCCACCGAAGGTCGGGCGCGCCCAAACCCCAAAGCGGAAAATGGCCACAAAAGGGTGGGCTATAGCCTTGGGGGAGGGGCTGGCCAACTTCGTCCGCTCGGACTCGGAATGGGGCGAGACTTTGCGAGCGGCCTCCGCGCCAAAAAATAGGCCGGGGCACAGCCACGCCCAAAATAACCGCCCAAAGGCCGGGCGCCACGTTCGACCAGCGGAAATATGGCCAAAAAACGGGTGGGCTATAGACTTGGGTGGAAGGGCTGCCAACTTCGTCCGCCAGACTCGGAATGGGGCGAGACTTTGCGAGCGGCCTCCGTGTGCTAAAAATAGGCCGCGGGCACAGCCGCGCCCAAACATAACTGCCCGAAGATCGGGGCGCAAAGTTCGTCCAGCGGAAAAATGGCCAAAAAACGGGTGGGCTATAGCCTTGGGGGGAGGGGGTGGCCAACTTCGTCCGCCGGACTCGGAATGGGGCGAGACTTTGCGAGCGGCCTCCGCGTACCAAGAATAGGCCATGGGGACAGCCGTGCCCAAAAATAACTTCCCGAAGGCTGGGGGGCCAAGTTCGTCCAGCGGAAAAATGGCCAAAAAACGGGTGGGCTATAGCCTTGGGGGGAGGGGCTGGCCACCTTCGTCCGCCGGACTCGGAATGGGGCGAGACTTTGCGAGCGGCCTCCGCGTACCAAAAATTAGCCACGAACACAGCCGCGCCCAAAAATAACCCCCCGATGGTCGGCGCGCCCAAACCCTCCAGCGGAAAAATGGCCAAAAAATGGGTGGGTATAGCCTTGGGAGGAGGGGCTGCCAACTTCGTCCGCCGGACTCGGAATAGTGCGAGACTTTGCAAGCGGCCTCCGTGTGCCAAAAATAGGCCGCGGGCACAGCCGCGCCAAAAATAACCGCCCGAAGGCCGGGGTGCCAAGTTCGCCCAGCGGAAAAATGGCCAAAAAACGGGTGGGCTATAGCCTTGGGGGGAGGGGCTGGCCAACTTCGTCCGCCGGACTCGGAATGGGGTGAGACTTTGTGAGCGGCCTCCGCGTACCAAAAATAAGCCATGGGCACAGCCGCGCCCAAAAATAACCGCCCAAAGGCCGGGGCGCCACGTTCGACCAGCGGAAAAATGGCCAAAAAACGGGTGGGCTATAGCCTTGGGGGGAGGGGCTGCCGACTTCGTCCGCAGGACTCGGAATGGGGCGAGACATTGCAAGCAGCCTCCACGTGCCAAAAATAGGCCGTGGGCACAGCCGCGCCCAAAAATAACCGCCCGAAGGCCGGGGTGCCAAGTTCGTCCAGCGGAAAAATGGCCAAAAAACGGGTGGGCTATAGCCTTGGGGGGAGGGGCTGGCAACTTCGTCCGCCAGACTCGGAATAGGGCGAGACTTTGCGAGCGGCCTCCGAGTGCCAAAAATAGGCCGGGGGCACAGCCGCGCACAAATATAACCGCCCAAAGATCGGGGCGCCAAGTTCGTCCAGCGGAAAAATGGCCAAAAAACGGGTGGGCTATAGCCTTGGGGGGAGGGGCCGGCCCACTTCGTCCGCCGGACTCGGAATGGGGCGAGACTTTGCGAGTGGCCTCCGCGTGCCAAAAATAGGCGGCGGGCACAGCCGCGCCCAAAAATAACCACCCGAAGGCCGGGGGGCCAAGTTCGCCCAGCGGAAAAATGGCCAAAAAAACGGGTGGGCTATAGCCTTGGGGGGTGGGGCTGGCCAACTTCGTCCGCCTCGGACTCGGAATGGCATGAGACTTTGCGAGGGCCTCGTGCCCCAAAATAGGCTAGGGGAACAGCCGCGGCAAAAAATAACCGCCCGACGGCGGGGGCGCCAAGTTCGTCCAGCGGAAAAAGGCCAAAAAAACGGGCGGGCTATAGCCTTGGGGGGTGGGGCTGGCCAACTTCGTCCGCCGGACTCGGAATGGCGCGAGACTTTCCGAGGCACCTCCGTGTGCCCAAAAATAGGCCATGCGGCACAGCCGCGCCCACAAATACCCGCCCAAAGGCCGGGGCGCTAAGTTCGTCCAGCGGAAAAAGGCCACAAAAACGGGTGGGCTATAGCCTTGGGGGGTCGGGCTGGCCCACTTCTTCCGCCGGACTCGGAATAACGCGAGACTTTACGAGGCACCTCCGTGTGCCAAAAAAAGGCCGCGGGGGCAGCCGAGCCCAAAAATACCCGCCCGAAGTCCGGGGCGCCAAGTTCGTCCAGCTGAAAAAGGCCACAAAAACGGGTGGGCTATAGCCTTGGGGGGTGGGGCTGGCCGACTTCGTCCGCCGGACTCGGAATGGCGCGAGAGTTTGTGAGGGGCCTCCGAGTGCCAAAAATAGGCCACGTGCACAGCCATGACAAAAAATAACCGCCCGAAGGCCGGGGCGCCAAGTTCGTCCAGCGGATAAAGGCCACAAAAACGGGTGGGCTACAGCCTTGGGGGGTGGGGCTGGCCAACTTCGTCCGCCGGACTCGGAATGGCGCGAGACTTTACGAGGGGCCTCCATGTGCCAAAAATAGGCCGCGGCCACAGCCGCGTCCAAAAATAACCGACCGAAGGCCGGGGCGCCAAGTTCGACCAGCGGAAAAAGGCCACAAAAACGGGTGGGCACTAGCCTTGGGGGGTGGGGCTGGCCAACTTCGTCCGCCGGACTCGGAATGGCACGAGACTTTACGAGGGTCCTCCGTGTGCAAAAAATAGGCTGCAGGCACAGCCGCACCCAAAACTAACCACCAGAAGGCCGGGGTGCCAAGTCCGTCCTGCGGAAAAAGGCCACAAAAACGGGTGGGCTATAGCCTTGGGGGGTGGGGCTGGCCAATTTCGTCCGCCGGACTCGGAATGGAGCGAGACTTTGCGAGGGGCCTTCCTGTGCCAAAAATAGTCCACGGACATAGCCGCGCCAAAAAATAACCGCCTGAAGGCCGGGGCGCCAAGTTCGTCCAGCGGAAAAAGGCCACAAAAACGGGTGGGCTATAGCCTTGGGGGGTCGGGCTGGCCAACTTCGTCCGCCGGACTCGGAATGGCGCGAGACTTTGCGAGGGGCCTCCGTGTGCCAAAAATAGGCCGTGGGCACAGCCGCACCCAAAAATAACCGCCCGAAGGCCGGGGCGCCAAGTTCGTCCAGCGGAAAAAGGCCACAAAAACGGGTGGGCAATAGCCTTGGGGGGTGGGGCTGGCCAACTTCGTCCGCCGGGCTCGGAATGGCACGAGACTTTACGAGGGTCCTCCGTGTGCAAAAAATAGGCCGCAGGCACAGCCGAACCCAAAAATAAGCACCCGAAGGCCGGGGCGCCAATTCCGTCCTGCGGAAAAAGGCCACAAAAACGGGTGGGCTATAGCCTTGGGGGGTGGGGCTGGCCAACTTCGTCCGCCGGACTCGGAATGGGGCGCCAAGTTCGTCCAGCAGAAAAAGGCCACAAAAACGGGTGGGCTATAGCCTTGGGGGTCGGGCTGGCCAACTTCTTCCGCCGGACTCGGAATGGCGCGAGACTTTGCGAGGGGCCTCCGTGTGCCAAAATTAGGCCGCCGGCACAGCCGCGCCCAAAAATAACTGCACGAAGGCCGGGTCGCCATGTTCGTCTAGCGGAAAAAGGCCACAAAAACGGGCGGGCTATAGCCTCGGGGGGTGGGGCTGGCCAACTTCGTCCGCCGGACTCGGAATGGCGCGAGACTTTGCGAATGGCCTCCGTGTGCCAAAAATAGGCCGCGGGCACAGCCACTCCCAAAAATAACCGCCCGAAGGCCGGGGCGCCAAGTTGGTCCAGCGGAA
The DNA here is from genome assembly GCA_030444885.1 of Citrus sp. QX-2021. Classification (NCBI taxonomy): domain Eukaryota; kingdom Viridiplantae; phylum Streptophyta; class Magnoliopsida; order Sapindales; family Rutaceae; genus Citrus; species Citrus sp. QX-2021. Next base: position 56,019 of record JAUJEF010000249.1, on the reverse strand, counting down.
AAAGGCCACAAAAACGGGTGGGCAATAGCCTTGGGGGCTGGGGCTGGCCAACTTCGTCCGCCGGACTCGGAATGGCACAAGACTTTACAAGGGTCCTCCGTGTGCAAAAAATAGGCCGCAGGCACAGCCGGACCCAAAAATAACCACCCGAAGGCCGGGGCGCCAAGTACGTCCTGCGGAAAAAGGCCACAAATACGGTTGGGCTATAGCCTTGGGGGGTGCGGCTGGCCAACTTCGTCCGCCCGACTCGGAATGGCGCGACACTTTGCGAGGGGCCTCCCTGTGCCAAAAATATTCCACAGACGTAGCCTCGCTGAAAAATAACCACCTGAAGGCTGGGGCGCCAAGTTCGTCCAGCGGAAAAAGGCCACAAAAACGGGTGGGCTATAGCCTTGGGGGGTCGGGCTGGCCAACTTCGTACGCCGGACTCAGAATGACGCGAGACTTTGTGACGTACCTCCGTGTGCCAAAAATAGGCCGTGGGGACAGCCGCGCCCAAAAATACCCGCCCGAAGGCCGGGGCACCAAGTTCGTCCAGCAGAAAAAGGCCACAAGAACGGGTGGGTTATAGCCTTGGGGGGTGGGGCTGGCCAACTTCGTCCGCCGGACTCGGAAAGGCGCGAGACTTTGCGAGGCCCCTCCGTGTGCCAAAAATAGGCCGCGGACACAGCCGCGCCCAAAAATACCCGCCCGAAGGCTGGGGCGCCAAGTTCGTCCAGCGGAAAAAGGCCACAAAAACGGGTGGGCTATAGCCTTGGGGGGTGGGGTTGGCTGTTCATCCGCGCCGGACTCGGAAGGGCGCGAGACTTTGTGAGGGGCCTCCGAGTGCCAAAAATAGGCCGCGGGCACAGCCGCGACAAAAAATAAACGCCCGAAGGCCGGGGCGCGAAGTTCGTCCAGCGGAAAAAGGCCAGAAAAACGGGTGGGCTATAGCCTTGGGGGGTGGGGCCGGCCGACTTCGTCCGCCGGACTCGGAATGGCACGAGACTTTGTGAGGCCCCTCCGTGTGTCAAAAATAGACCGCGGGCACAGCCGCACCCAAAATTAACTGCCCGAAGGCCGGGGCGCCATGTTCGTCCAGCGGAAAAAGGCCACAAAAACGGGTGGGCTATAGCCTTGGGGGGTGGGGCTGGCCGACTTCGTCCGCCGGACTCGGAATGGCACGAGACGTTCCGAGGGGCCTCCGTGTTCCCAAAATAGGCTGCGGGCACAGCCGCGGCCAAAAACAACCGCCCGAAGGCCGGGGCGCCAAGTTCGTCCAGCGGAAAAAGGCCACAAAAACGGGTGGGCTATAGCCTTTGGGGGTGGGGCTGGCCCACTTCGTCCGCCAGACTCAGAATGGCACGACACTTTGCGAGGGTCCTCCGTGTACCAAAAATAGGCCGTGGGCACAGCCACTCCCAAAAAAAACCGCCCGAAGGCGGGGCGCCAAGTTCGTCCAGCGGAAAAATGTCCAAAAAACGGGTGGCCTATAGCCTTGGGGGAAGGGGCTGGCCAACTTCTTCCGCCGGACTCGGAATGGGGCGAGACTTTGCGAGCGGCCTCCGCTCGCCAAAAATAGGCCGCGGGCACAGCCGCGCCCAAAAATAACCCCCCGAAGGCCGGGGCGCCATGTTCGTCCAGCGGAAAAATGGCCAAAAAACGGTTGGCCTATAGCCTTGGGGGGAGGGGCTGGCCAACTTCGTCCGCCGGACTCGGATTGGGGCGAGACGTTGTACGCGGCCTCCGCGTGCCAAAAATAGGTCGCGGGCACAGCCGCGCCCAAAATTAACAGCCCGATGGTCGGCGCGCCCAATCCCCCCAGTGCAAAAATGCCCAAAAAACGGGTGGGCTACAGCCTTGGGGGGAGGGGCTGGCCAACTTCGTCCGCCGGTCTCGGAATGAGGCGAGACTTTCCGAGGGGCCTCCGTGTGCCAAAAATAGGCCGTAGGCACAGCCGCGCCCAAAAATAACCGCCGAAGGCCGGGGCGCCATGTTCGTCCAGCGGAAAAATGGCCAAAAAACGGGTGGGCTATAGTGTTGGGGGGAGGGGCTGGCCGACTTCGTCCGCCGGACTCGGAATGGGGCGAGACTTTGTGCGCGGCCTCCGCGTGCCAAAAATAGGACACAGGCACAGCCGCGCCCAAAATTAACAGCCCGAAGGTCGGCGCGCCCAATCCCCCCAGTGGAAAAATGCCCAAAAAACGGGTGGGCTATAGCCTTGGGGGGAGGGGCTGGCCAACTTCGTCCGCCGGACTCGGAATAGGGCGAGACTTTGCGAGGGGCCTCCGCATGCCAAAATAGGCCACGGGCACAGCTGCGCCCAAAAATAACCGCCCGAAGGTCGGCGTGCCCAACCCCCCAGCGGAAAACTGGCCAAAAAACGGGTGGGCTATAGCCTTGGGGGGAGAGGCTGGCCAACTTCGTCCGCAGGACTCGGAATGGGGCGAGACTTTGCGAGCAGCCTCCGTGTGCCAAAACTAGGCTACGGGCACAGCCGCACCCAAAAATAACCGCCCGAAGGCCGGGGCGCCAAGTTCGTCCAGTGGAAAAATTGCCAAAAAACGGGTGCGCTATAGCCTTGGGGGGAGAGGCTGGCCCACTTCGTCCGCCGGACTCGGAATGGGGCGAGACTTTGCGAGCGGCCTCCGCGTGCCAAAAATAGGCCACCGGCATAGCTGCGCCCAAAAATAACCACCCGATGGCCGGGGCGCCAAGTTCGTCCAGCGGAAAAATGGCCAAAAAACGGGTGGGCTATAGCCTTGAGGGGAGGGGCTGGCACACTTCGTCCGCCGGACTCGGAATGGGGCGAAACTTTGCGAGCGGCCTCCGTGTGCAAAAAATAGGCCACTAGCACAGCCGCGCCCAAAAATAACCGTTCGAAAGTCGGCGCGCCCAAACCCCCCAGCGGAAAACTGGCCAAAAAACGGGTGGCTATAGCCTTGGGGGGAGGGGCTGGCCCACTTCGTCCGCCAGACTCGGAATGGGGCGAGACTTTGCGAGCGGCCTCCGCGTGCAAAAAATAGGCCGCGGGCACAGCCGCGCCTAAAAATAACCGCCCGAAGGCCGGGGCGCCAAGTTAGTCCTGCGGAAAAATGGCCAAAAAACGGGTGGGCTATAGCCTTGGGGGGAGGGGCTGGCCAACTTCGTCCGCCGGACTCAGAATGGGGCGAGACTTTGCGAGCAGCCTCGGCGTTCCAAAAACAGGCCGCGGGCACAGCCGCGCCCAAAAATAACCACCAAAAGGCCGGGGCGCCAAGTTCGCCCAGCGGAAAAATGGCCAAAAAACGGATGGGCTATAGCCTTGGGGGGAGGGGCTGGCCCACTTCGTCCGCCGGACTCGGAATGGCGGGAGACTTTGCGAGGGCCCTCCGTGTGCCAAAAATAGGCCGCAGGCTCAGCCGCGCCCAAAAATAACCGCCCGAAGGCCGGGGCGCCAAGTTCGTCCTGCGGAAAAATGGCCAAAAAACGGGTGGGCTATAGCCTTGGGGGGAGGGGCTGGCCCACTTCGTCCGCCGCACTCGGAATGGGGCGAGACTTTGCGAGCGGCCTCCGTGTGCCAAAAATAGGCCGCGGGCACAGCCGCTTCCAAAAATAACCGCCCGAAGGCCGGGGCGCCAAGTTGGTCCAGCGGAAAAAGGCCACAAAAACGGGTGGGCAATAGCCTTGGGGGCTGGGGCTGGCCAACTTCGTCCGCCGGACTCGGAATGGCACAAAACTTTACAAGGGTCCTCCTTGTGCAAAAAATATGCCGCAGGCACAGCCGCACCCAAAAATAACCACCCGAAGGCCGGGGCGCCAAGTACGTCCTGCGGAAAAAGGCCACAAAAACGGTTGGGCTATAGCCTTGGGGGGTGCGGCTGGCCAACTTCGTCCGCCCGACTCGGAAGGGCGCGACACTTTGCGAGGGGCCTCCCTGTGCCAAAAATATTCCACGGACGTAGCCTCGCTGAAAAATAACCGCCTGAAGGCTGGGGCGCCAAGTTCGTCCAGCGGAAAAAGGCCACAAAAACGGGTGGGCTATAGCCTTGGGGGGTCGGGCTGGCCAACTTCGGCCGCCGGACTCAGAATGACGCGAGACTTTGCGACGTACCTCCGTGTGCCAAAACTAGGCCGTGGGGACAGCTGCGCCCAAAAATACCCGCCCGAAGGCCGGGGCACCAAGTTCGTCCAGCAGAAAAAGGCCACAAGAACGGGTGGGCTATAGCCTTGGGGGGTGGGGCTGGCCCACTTCGTCCGCCGGACTCGGAAAGGCGCGAGACTTTGCGAGGCCCCTCCGTGTGCCAAAAATAGGCCGCGGACACAGCCGCGCCCAAAAATACCCGCCCGAAGGCTGGGGCGCCAAGTTCGTCCAGCGGAAAAAGGCCACAAAAACGGGTGGGCTATAGCCTTGGGGGGTGGGGTTGGCCAAGTTTGTCCGCCGGACTCGGAAGGGCGCGAGACTTTGTGAGGGGCCTCCGAGTGCCAAAAATAGGCCGCGGGCACAGCCGCGACAAAAAATAACCGCCCGAAGGCCGGGGCGCGAAGTTCGTCCAGCGGAAAAAGGCCACAAAAACGGGTGGGCTATAGCCTTGGGGGGTGGGGCCGGCCGACTTCGTCCGCCGGACTCGGAATGGCACGAGACTTTGTGAGGCCCCTCCGTGTGTCAAAAATAGACCGCAGGCACAGCCGCAACCAAAATTAGCCGCCCGAAGGCCGGGGCGCCATGTTCGTCCAGCGGAAAAAGGCCACAAAAACGGGTGGGCTATAGCCTTGGGGGGTGGGGCTGGCCGACTTCGTCCGCCGGACTCGGAATGGCACGAGACGTTCCGAGGGACCTCCGTGTGCCCAAAATAGGCTGCGGGCACAGCCGTAGCCAAAAAAAACCGCCCGAAGGCCGGGGCGCCAAGTTCGTCCAGCGGAAAAAGGCCACAAAAACGGGTGGGCTATAGCCTTGGGGGGTGGGGCTGGCCCACTTCGTCCGCCGGAATCGGAATGGCACGACACTTTGCGAGGGTCCTCCGTGTACCAAAAATAGGCCGTGGGCACAGCCACGCCCAAAAAAAACCGCCCGAAGGCGGGGCGCCAAGTTCGTCCAGCGGAAAAATGTCCAAAAAACGGGTGGCCTATAGCCTTGGGGGAAGGGGCTGGCCAACTTCTTCCGCCGGACTCGGAATGGGGTGAGACTTTGCGAGCGGCCTCCTCATGCCAAAAATAGGCCGCGGGCACAGCCGCGCCCAAAAATAACCCCCCGAAGGCCGGGGCGCCATGTTCGTCCAGCGGAAAAATGGCCAAAAAACGGTTGGCCTATAGCCTTGGGGGGAGGGGCTGGCCAACTTCGTCCGCCGGACTCGGATTGGGGCGAGACGTTGTACGCGGCCTCCGCGTGCCAAAAATAGGTCGCGGGCACAGTCGCGTCCAAAATTAACAGCCCGAAGGTCGGCGCGCCCAATCCCCCCAGTGCAAAAATGCCCAAAAAACGGGTGGGCTATAGCCTTGGGGGGAGGGGCTGGCCAACTTCGTCCGCCGGTCTCGGAATGAGGCGAGACATTCCGAGGGGCCTCCGTGTGCCAAAAATAGGCCGTAGGCACAGCCGCGCCCAAAAATAACCGCCGAAGGCCGGGGCGCCATGTTCGTCCAGCGGAAAAATGGCCAAAAAACGGGTGGGCTATAGTCTTGGGGGGAGGGGCTGGCCGACTTCGTCCGCCGGACTCGGAATGGGGCGAGACTTTGTGCGCGGCCTCCGCGTGCCAAAAATAGGACACAGGCACAGCCGCGCCCAAAATTAACAGCCCGAAGGTCGGCGCGCCCAATCCCCCCAGTGGAAAAATGCCCAAAAAACGGGTGGGCTATAGCCTTGGGGGGAGGGGCTGGCCAACTTCGTCCGCCGGACTCGGACTAGGGCGAGACTTTGCGAGGGGCCTCCGCATGCCAAAATAGGCCACGGGCACAGCTGCGCCCAAAAATAACCGCCCGAAGGTCGGCGTGCCCAAACCCCCCAGCGGAAAACTGGCCAAAAAACGGGTGGGCTATAGCCTTGGGGGGAGGGGCTGGCCAACTTCGTCCGCCGGACTCGGAATAGGGCGAGACTTTGCGAGGGCCCTCCGCATGCCAAAATAGGCCACGGGCACAGCTGCGCCCAAAAATAACCGCCCGAAGGTCGGCGTGCCCAAACCCCCCAGCGGAAAAATTGCCAAAAAACGGGTGCGCTATAGCCTTGGGGGGAGAGGCTGGCCCACTTCGTCCGCCGGACTCGGAATGGGGCGAGACTTTGCGAGCGGCCTCCGCGTGCCAAAAATAGGCCGCCGGCATAGCCGCGCCCAAAAATAACCACCCGATGGCCGGGGCGCCAAGTTCGTCCAGCGGAAAAATGGCCAAAAAACGGGTGGGCTGTAGCCTTGGGGGGGAGGGGCTGGCCAACTTTGTCCGCCGGACTCGGAATGGGGCGAGACTTTACGAACGGCCTCCGTGTGCCAAAAATAGGCCGCGGGTACAGCCGCACCCAAAAATAATCCCCCAAGGTCATTGCGCCCAAACCCCCCAGCGGAAAAATGGCCAAAAAATGGGTGGACTATAGCCTTGGGGGGAGGGGCTGGCCCACTTCGTCGGCCTAACTCGGAATGGGGCGAGACTTTGTGAGTGGCCTCCGCGTGCCAAAAATAGGGTGCGGGAACAGCCGTGCTCAAAAATAACCGCCCGAAGGCCGGGGCGCCAAGTTCGTCCAGCGGAAAAATGGCCAAAAAACGGGTGGGCTATAGCCTTGGGGGGAGGGGCTGGCCCACTTCGTCCAACGGACTCGGAATGGGGCGAGACTTTACGACCGGCCTCCGCGTGCCAAACATAGGCCGCGGGCACAGCCGCGCCCAAAAACAATCTCCCGAAGGCCGGGGCGCCTAGTTCGTCCAGCGGAAAAATGGCCAAAAAACGGGTGGGCTATAGCCTTGGGGGGAGGGGCTGGCCGACTTCGTCCGCCGGACTCGGAATGGAGCGAGACTTTGCGAGCAGCCTCCGCGTTCCAAAAATAGGCCGCGAGCACAGCCGCGTACAAAAATAACCGCCCGAAGGCTGGGGCGCCAAGTTCGTCCAGCGGAAAAATGGCCAAAAAATGGGTGGGCTATAGCCTTGGGGGGAGGGGCTGGCCCACTTCGTCCGCCAGAATCGGAATGGGGCGAGACTTTGGGAGCAGCCTCCGCGTGCCAAAAATAGGCCGCGGACACAGCCGCGCTAAAAAATAACCTCCCGATGGCCGGGGGCGCCAAGTTCGTCCGGCGGAAAAATGGCCAAAAAACAGGTGGGCTATAGCCTTGGGGGGAGGGGCTGGCCCACTTCGTCCGACGGACTCGGAATGGGGTAAGACTTTGCGAACAGCCTCCGCGAGCATAAAATAGGCCGTGGGCACAGCCGCGCCCAAAAATAACCGTCCGAAGGCCGGGGCGCCAAGTTTGTCCAGCGGAAAAATGGCCAAAAAAGGGGTGGGCTATAGCCTTGGGGGGGGGGGCTGGCCGACTTCGTCCGCCAGACTCGGAATGGGGCGAGACTTTTCGAGCGGCCTCCGCGTGCCAAAAATAGGCCACGGACACAGCTGCGCCCAAAAATAACCGCCCGAAGGCCGGGCGCCAAGTTCGTCCATCGGAAAAATGGCCAAAAAACGGGTGGGCTATTGCTTTGGGGGGAGGGGCTGGCCGACTTCGTCCGCCGGACTCGGAATGGGGCGAGACTGTGCGAGCAGCCTCCGTGTGCCAAAAATAGGCCGCGGGCAAAGCCGCGCCCAAAAATAACCGCCCGAAGGCCGGGGCGCCAAGTTCGTCCAGCGGAAAAATGGCCAAAAAACGGGTGGGCTATAGCCTTGGGGGGAGGGGCTGGCCCACTTGGTCCGCTGGAAACGGAATGCGGCGAGACTTTGTGAGCGGCCACCGCATGCCAAAAATAGGCCACGGGCACAGCCACACCCAAAAATAACCACCCAAAGGTCGGCGCTCCCAAACCCCCCAGCGGAAAAATGGCTAAAAAATGGGTGGGCTATAGCCTTGGGGGGAGGGGCTGGCCCACTTCGTCCGCCGGACTCGGAATGGGGCGAGACTTTGCCAGTGGCCTCCGTGTGCCAAAAATAGGCCGCGGTCACAGCCGCGCCCAAAAATAACCGCCCGAAGGCTGGGGCGCCAAGTTCGTCCAGCGGAAAAATTGCCAAAAAATGGGTGGGCTATAGCCTTGGGGGGAGGGGCTGGCCCACTTCGTCCGCCGGACTCGGAATGGGGCGAGACTTTGCGAGCGGCCTCCGCGTGCCAAAAATAGGCCACGGGCACAGCCGCGCCCGAAAAGAACCGCCCGAATGCCGGGTCGCCAAGTTCGTCCAGCGGAAAAATGGCCAAAAAACGGGTGGGCTATAGCCTTGGGGGGAGGGGCTGTCCAACTTCGTCCTCCGGACTCGGAATGGGGTGAGACTTTGCGAACGGCCTCCATGTGCCAAAAATTGGCCGCGGGCACAGCCGCGCCCAAAAATAACCGCCCGAAGGTCGGCGCGCCCAAACCCCCCAGCGGAAAAATGGCCAAAAAACGGGTGGCCTATAGCCTTTGGGGGGAGGGGCGGGCCAACTTTGTCCGCCGGACTCGGAATGGGGCGAGACTTTGCCAGCGGCCTCCGTGTGCCAAAAATAGGCCGCGGGCACAGCCGCGCCCAAAAATAACCGCCCGAATGCCTGGGCGGCAAGTTTGTCCCGCGGAAAAATGGCCAAAAAACGGGTGGGCTATAGCCTTGGGGGGAGGGGCTGGCCCACTTCGTCCGCCGGACTCGGAATGGGGCGAGACTTTGCCAGCGGCCTCCGTGTGCCAAAAATAGGCCGCGGGCACAGCCGCGCCCAAAAATAACCGCCCGAAGGCTGGGGCGCCAAGTTCGTCCAGCGGAAAAATAGCCAAAAAATGGGTGGGCTATAGCCTTGGGGGGAGGGGCTGGCCCACTTCGTCCGCCGGACTCGGAATGGGGCGAGACTTTGCGAGCGGCCTCCGTGTGCCAAAAATAGGCCACGGGCACAGCCGCGCCCAAAAAGAACCGCCCGAATGCCGGGTCGCCAAGTTCGTCCAGCGGAAAAATGGCCAAAAAACGGGTGGGCTATAGCCTTGGGGGGAGGGGCTGTCCAACTTCGTCCTCCGGACTCGGAATGGGGTGAGACTTTGCGAACGGCCTCCACGTGCCAAAAATAGGCCACGGGCACAGCCGCGCCCAAAAATAACCGCCCGAAGGCCAGCGCGCCCAAACCCCCCAGCGGAAAAATGGCCAAAAAACGGGTGGGCTATAGCCTAGGGGGGAGGGGCAGGCCAACTTCGTCCGCCGGACTCGGAATGCGGCGAGACTTTGCGAGCGGCCTCCGCGTGCCAAAAATAGGCCATGGGCACAGCCGCGCCCAAAAATAACTTCCCGAAGGCCGGGGCGCCAAGTTCGTCCAGCGGAAAAATGGCAAAAAAACGGGTGGGCTACAGCCTTGGGGGGAGGGGCTGGACAACTTCGTCCGCCGGACTCGGAATGGGGCGAGACTTTGCGAGCAGCCTCCGCGTGCCAAAAATAGGCTGCGGGCACAGCCGCGCCCAAAAATAACCCCCCGAAGGTCGTTGCACCCAAACCCCCAGCGGAAAAATTTCCAAAAAACGGGTGGCCTATAGCCTTTGGGGGGAGGGGCGGGCCAACTTTGTCCGCCGGACTCGGAATGGGGCGAGACATTGCGAGCGATCTCCGCGTACCAAAATTGGCCATGGCACAGCCGCGCCCAAAAATAACCGCCCGAATGCCTGGGCGCCAAGTTCGTCCAGCGGAAAAATGGCCAAAAAACGGGTGGGCTATAGCCTTGGGGGGAGGGGCTGGCCCACTTCGTCCGCCGGACTCGGAATGGGGCGAGACTTTGCGAGCGGCCTCCGTGTGCCAAAAATAGGCCGCGGGCACAGCCGCACCCAAAAATAACCGCCCGAAGGCTGGGGCGCCAAGTTCGTCCAGCGGAAAAATGGCCAAAAAACGGGTGGGCTATAGCCTTGGGGGGAGGGGCTGGCCCACTTCGTCCGCCGGACTCGGAATGGGGCGAGACTTTGCGAGCAGCCTCCGCATGCCAAAAATATGGCCGAGGGCACAGCCGCGCCCAAAAATGACCGCCCGAAGGTCGGTGCGCCCAAACCCCCCAGCGGAAAAATGGCCAATAAACGGGCGGGCTATAGCCTTGGGGGGAGGGGCTGGCCAACTTCGTCCGCCGGACTCGGAATGGGGCGAGACTTTGCGAGCAGCCTCCGCGTGCCAAAAATAGGCTGCGGGCACAGCCGCGCCCAAAAATGACCGCCCGAAGGTCGGTGCGCCCAAACCCCCCAGCGGAAAAATGGCCAATAAACGGGCGGGCTATAGCCTTGGGGGGAGGGGCTGGCCAACTTCGTCCGCCGGACTCGGAATGGGGCGAGACTTTGCGAGCAGCCTCCGCGTGCCTAAAATAGGCCACGGGCTCACCCATGCCCAAAAATAACCGCCCGAAGGTCGGCGTGCCCAAAACCCCCAGGGGGAAAATGGCCAAAAAACGGGTGGGCTATAGCCTAGGGGGGAGGGGCAGGCCAACTTCGTCCGCCGGACTCGGAATGCGGCGAGACTTTGCGATCGGCCTCGGCGTACCAAAAATAGGCCGCGGGCACAGCCGCGACCAAAAATAACCGCCCGAAGGCCGGGGCGCCAAGTTCGTCCAGCGGAAAAATGGCCAAAAATCAGGTGGGCTATAGCTTGGGGGGAGGGGCTGGCCAACTTCGTCCGCCGGACTCGGAATGGGGCGAGACTTTGCGAGCGGCCTCCGCGTGCAAAAAATAGGCCGCGGGCACAGCCGCGCCCAAAAATAACTGCCCGAAGGTCGGCGCGCCCAAACCCCCCAGCGGAAAAATGGCCAAAAAACGGGTGGGCTATAGCTTTGGGGGGAGGGGCTAGCCTACTTCGTCCGCCGGACTCGGAATGCGGTGAGACTTTGCGAGCGGCCTCCGCGTGCCAAAAATAGGCCACGGGCTCACCCGTGCCCAAAAATAACCGCCCGAAGGTCGGCGTGCCCAAAACCCCCTGCGGGAAAATGGCCAAAAAACGGGTGGGCTATAGCCTTGGGGGGAGGGGCTAGCCTACTTCGTCCGCCGGACTCGGAATGGGGTGAGACTTTGCGAACGGCCTCCGAGTGCCAAAAATAGGCCACGGGCACAGCCGCGCCCAAAAATAACCGCCCGAAGGCCGGCGCGCCCAAACCCCCCAGCGGAAAAATGGCCAAAAAACGGGTGGGCTATAGCCTAGGGGGGAGGGGCAGGCCAACTTCGTCCGCCGGACTCGGAATGCGGCGAGACATTGCGAGCGGCCTCCGCGTGCCAAAAATAGGCCGTGGGCACAGCCGCGCCCAAAAATAACGTCCCGAAGGCCGGGGCGCCAAGTTCGTCCAGCGGAAAAATGGCCAAAAAACGGGTGGGCTATAGCCTAGGGGGGAGGAGCAGGCCAACTTCGTCCGCCGGACTCGGAATGCGGCGAGACTTTGCGAGGGGCCTCCGTGTGCCAAAAATAGGCCGCGGGCATAGCCGTGTCCAAAAATTACCACCCGATGGCCGGGGCGCCAAGTTCGTCCAGCGGAAACAGGCCACAAAAACGGGTGGGCTAGAGCCTTGGGGGGTGGGGCTGGCAAACTTCGTCCGCCGGACTCGGAATGGCGCGAGACTTTGCGAGGCGCCTCCGTTTACCAAAAATAGGCCGCGGGCACAGCCGCGCCCAAAAATACCCGCCCAAAGGCCGGGGCGCCAAGTTCGTCCAGCGGAAAAAGGCCACAAAAACGGGTGGGCTATAGCCTTGGGGGGTGGGGCTGGCAAACATCGTCCGCCGGACTCGGAATGGCGCGAGACTTTGCGAAGCGCCTCCGCGTGCCAAAAATAGGCCGCGGGCACAGCCGCGCCCAAAAATACCAGCCCGAAGGCCGGGGCACCAAGTTCGTCCAGCGGAAAAAGGCCACAAAAACGGGTGGGCTATAGCCTTGGGGGGTGGGGCTGTCCAACTTCGTCCGCCGGACTCGGAATGGCGCGAGACTTTGCAACGCACCTCCGTGTGCCAAAAATAGGCCGCGGGCACAGCCGTGCCCAAAAATACCCGCCCGAAGGCCGGGCCACCAAGTTCGTCCAGCGGAAAAAGGCCACAAAAACGGGTGGGCTATAGCCTTGGGGGGTAGGGCTGGCCAACTTCGTCCGCCGGACTCGGAATGGCGCGAGAATTTGCGAGGTGCCTCCGTGTGCCAAAAATAGGCCGCGGGCGCAGCCGCTCCCAAAAATACCCGCCCGAAGGCCGGGGCGCCAAGTTCGTCCTGCGGAAAAAGGCCACAAAAACGGGTGGGCTATAGCCTTGGGGGGTGGGGCAGGCCCACTTCGTCTGCCGGACTCGGAATGGCGCGAGACTTTGCGAGGCGCCTCTGTGTGCCAAAAATAGGCCGCGGGCACAGCCGCGCCCAAAAATACCCGCCCGAAGGCCGGGGTGCCAAGTTCGTCCAGCGGAAAATGGCCACAAAAATGGGTGGGCTATAGCCTTGGGGGGTGGGGCTGGCCCACTTCGTCCGCCGGACACGGAATGGCGTGAGACTTTGCGAGGCTCCTCCGTGTTCCAAAAATAGGCCGCGGGCACAGCCGTGCCAAAAAATACCCGCCCGAAGGCCGGGGCGCCAAGTTCGTCCAACTGAAAAAGGCCACAAAAACGGGTGGGATATAGCCTTGGGGGGTGGGGCTGGCCAACTTCGTCCGCCGGACTCCGAATGGCGCGAGACTTTGCGAGGCGCCTCCGTGTACCAAAAATAGGCCGCGGGCACAGCCGCGCCCAAAAATACCCACCCGAAGGCCGGGGCGCCAAGTTCGTCCAGCGGAAAAAGGCCACAAAAACGGGTGGGCTATAGCCTTGGGGGGTGGGGCTGGCCAACTTCGTCCGCCGGACTCGGAATGGCGCGAGAATTTACGAGGCGCCACCGCGTGCCAAAAATAGGCCGCGGGCGCGGCCGCTCCCAAAAATACCCGCCCGAAGGCCGGGGCGCCAAGTTCGTCCAGCGGAAAAAGGCCACAAAAACGGGTGGGCTATACCCCTTGGGGGTGGGGCTGGCCAACTTCGTCCGCCGGACACGGAATAGCGCGAGACTTTGCGAGGCGCCTCCTTGTGTCAAAAATAGGCTGCGGGCACAGCCGCGCCAAAAAATACTTGCCCGAAGGCCGGGGCGCCAAGTTTGTCCAGCGGAAAATGGCCACAAAAACGGGTGGGCTATAGCCTTGGGGGGTGGGGCAGGCCCACTTCGTCTGCCGGACTCGGAATGGCGCGAGACTTTGCGAGGCGGCTCTGTGTGCCAAAAATAGGCCGCGGGCACAGCCGCGCCCAAAAATACCCACCCGAAGGCCGGGGCGCCAAGTTCGTCCAGCGGAAAAAGGCCACAAAAACGGGTGGGGTATAGCCTTGGGGGGTGGGGCTGGCCAACTTCATCCGCCGGGCTCCGAATGGCGCGAGACTTTGTTAGCCACCTCCGTGTGCCAAAAATAGGCCGCGGGCACAGCCGCGCCCAAAAATACCCACCCGAAGGCCGGGGCGCCAAGTTCGTCCAGCGGAAAAAGGCCACAAAAACGGGTGGGCTATAGCCTTGGGGGGTGGGGCTGTCCAACTTTGTCCGCCGGACACGGAATTGCGCGAGACTTTGCGAGTCACCTCCGTGTGCCAAAAATAGGCCGCGGGCACAGCCGCGCCAAAAAATACCCGCCCGAAGGCCGGGGCGCCAAGTTCGTCCAGCTGAAAAAGGCCACAAAAACGGGTGGGCTATAGCCTAGGGGGTGGGGCTGGCCAACTTCGTCCGCCGGACTCGGAATGGCGCGAGACTTTGCGAGGCGACTCCGAGTGCCAAAAATATGCCGCGGGAGCAGCCGCTCCCAAAAATACCCGCCCGAAAGCCGGGGCGCCAAGTTCGTCCAGCGGAAAAAGGCCACAAAAACGGGTGGGCTATACCCGTTGGGGGTGGGGCTGGCCAACTTCGTCCGCCGGACTCGGAATGGCGCGAGACTTTGCGAGGCGCCTCCATGTGCCAAAAATAAGCTGCGGCACAGCCGCGCCAAAAATACCCGCCCGAAGGCCAGGGCGCCAAGTTCGTCCAGCGGAAAAAGGCCACAAAAACGGGTGGGCTATAGCCTTGGGGGGTGGGGCTGGCCAACTTCGTCCGCCGGACTCTGAATGGCGCGAGACATTGCGAGGGCCTCCGTGTGCCAAAAATAGGCCGTGGGCACAGCCGCGCCCAAAAATACCCGCCCGAAGGCCGGGGCGCCAAGTTCGTCCAGTGGAAAAAGGCCACAAAAACGGGTGGGCTATAGCCTTGGGGGGTGGGGCTGGCCAACTTCGTCCGCCGGACTCGGAATGGTGCGAGACTTTGTTAGGCACCTCCGTGTGCCAAAAATAGGCCGCGGGCACAGCCGCGCCCAAAAATACCCACCCGAAGGCCGGGGCGCCAAGTTCGTCCAGCGGAAAAAGGCCACAAAAACGGGTGGGCTATAGCCTTGGGGGGTGGGGCTGGCCCACTTCGTCCGCCGGACACGGAATGGCGCGAGACTTTGCGAGGCTCCTCCGTGTGCCAAAAATAGGCTGCGGTCACAGCCGCGCCAAAAAATACCCGCCCGAAGGCCGGGGCGCCAAGGTCGTCCAGCTGAAAAAGGCCACAAAAACGGGTGGGCTATAGCCTAGGGGGTGGGGCTGGCCAACTTCGTCCGCCGGACTCGGAATGGCGCGAGAATTTGCGAGGTGCCTCCGTGGGCCAAAAATAGGCCGCGGACGCGGCCGCTCCCAAAAATACCCACCCGAAGGCCGGGGCGCCAAGTTCGTCCAGCGGAAAAAGGCCACAAAAACGGGTGGGCTATAGCCTTGGGGGGTGGGGCTGGCCCACTTCGTCCGCCGGACACGGAATGGCGCGAGACTTTGCCAGGCTCCTCCGTGTGCCAAAAATAGGCTGCGGGCACAGCCGCGCCAAAAAATACCCGCCCGAAGGCCGGGGCGCCAAGTTCGTCCAGCTGAAAAAGGCCACAAAAACGGGTGGGCTATAGCCTAGGGGGTGGGGCTGGCCAACTTCGTCCGCCGGACTCGGAATGGCGCGAGACTTTGCGAGGCGCCTCCGTGTGCCAAAACTAGGCCGCGGGTACAGCCTCGCCCAAAAATACCCGCCCGAAGGCCGGGCCGCAAAGTTCGTCCAGCGGAAAAAGGCCACAAAAACGGGTGGGCTATAGCCTTGGGGGGTGGGGCTGGCCAACTTCGTCCGCCGGACTCGGAATGGCGCGAGACTTTGTTAGGCACCTCCGTGTGCCAAAAATAGGCCGCGGGTACAGCCGCGCCCAAAAATACCCACCCCAAGGCCGGGGCGCCAAGTTCGTCCAGCGGAAAAAGGCCACAAAAACGGGTGGGCTATAGCCTTGGGGGTGGGGCTGGCCAACCGTCCCGCGGACTCGGAATGGCGCGAGACTTTGCGAGGCACCTCCGTGTGCCAAAAATAGGCCGCGGACACAGCCGCGCCCAAAAATACCCACCCGAAGGCCGGGGCGCCAAGTTCGTCCAGCGGAAAAAGGCCACAAAAACGGGTGGGCTATAGCCTTGGGGAGTGGGGCTGGCCAACTTCGTCCGCCGGACTCGAAATGGCACGAGACTTTTCGAGGGGCCTCTGTGTGACAAAAATAGGCCGCGGGAATAGCCGCGCCCGAAGATACCCTCCCGAAGGCCGGGGCGCCAAGTTCGTCCAGCGGAAAAAAGGCCACAAAAACGGGTGGGCTATAGCCTTGGGGGGTGGGGCTGTCCAACTTCGTCCGCCGGACTCGGAATGGCGCGAGACTTTGCGAGGCTCCTCCGTGTGCCAAAAATAGGCCGCGGGCACAGCCGCGCCAAAAAATACCCGCCCGAAGGCCGGGGCGCCAAGTTCGTCCAGCTGAAAAAGGCCACAAAAACGGGTGGGCTATAGCCTAGGGGGTGGGGCTGGCCAACTTCGTCCGCCGGACTCGGAATGGCGCGAGACTTTGCGAGGCGCCTCCGTGTGCCAAAAATAGGCCGCGGGTACAGCCTCGCCCAAAAATACCCGCCCGAAGGCCGGGCCGCAAAGTTCGTCCAGCGGAAAATGGCCACAAAAACGGGTGGGCTATAGCCTTGGGGGGTGGGGCTGGCCAACTTCGTCCGCCGGACTCGGAATGGTGCGAGACTTTGTTAGGCACCTCCGTGTGCCAAAAATAGGCCGCGGGCACAGCCGCGCCCAAAAATACCCACCCGAAGGCCGGGGCGCCAAGTTCGTCCAGCGGAAAAAGGCCACAAAAACGGGTGGGCTATAGCCTTGGGGGGTGGGGCTGGCCAACTTCGTCCGCCGGACTCGGAATGGCGCGAGACTTTGCGAGGCGCCTCCGTGTGCCAAAAATAGGCCGGGGGCACAGCCGCGCCAAAAAATACCCGCCCGAAGGCAGGGGCGCCAAGTTCGTCCAGCGGAAAAAGGCCACAAAAACGGGTGGGCTATAGCCTTGGGGGGTGGGGCTGGCCAACTTCGTCCGCCGGACTCTGAATGGCGCGAGACATTGCGAGGCGCCTCCGTGTGCCAAAAATAGGCCGTGGGCACAGCCGCGCCCAAAAATACCCGCCCGAAGGCCGGGGCGCCAAGTTCGTCCAGTGGAAAAAGGCCACAAAAACGGGTGGGCTATAGCCTTGGGGGGTGGGGCTGGCCCACTTCGTCCGCCGGACTCGGAATGGCGCGAGACTTTGCAACGCACCTCCGTGTGGCAAAAATAGGCCGCGGCCGCAGCTGCGCCCAAAAATACCCGCCCGAAGGCCGGGGCGCCAAGTTCATCCAGCGAAAAAAGGCCACAAAAACGGGTGGGCTATAGACTTGGGGGGTGGGGCTGGCCAACTTCGTCCACCGGACTCGGAATGGTACGAGACTTTGTTAGGCACCTCCGTGTGCCAAAAATAGGCCGCGGGCACAGCCGCGCCCAAAAATACCCACCCGAAGGCCGGGGCGCCAAGTTCGTCCAGCGGAAAAAGGCCACAAAAACGGGTGGGCTATAGCCTTGGGGGGTGGGGCTGGCCCACTTCGTCCGCCGGACACGGAATGGCGCGAGACTTTGCGAGGCTCCTCCGTGTGCCAAAAATAGGCTGCGGGCACAGCCGCGCCAAAAAATACCCGCCCGAAGGCCGGGGCGCCAAGTTCGTCCAGCTGAAAAAGGCCACAAAAACGGGTGGGCTATAGCCTAGGGGGTGGGGCTGGCCAACTTCGTCCGCCGGACTCGGAATGGCGCGAGACTTTGCGAGGCGCCTCCGTGTGCCAAAACTAGGCCGCGGGTACAGCCTCGTCCAAAAATACCCGCCCGAAGGCCGGGCCGCAAAGTTCGTCCAGCGGAAAAAGGCCACAAAAACGGGTGGGCTATAGCCTTGGGGGGTGGGGCTGGCCAACTTCGTCCGCCGGACTCGGAATGGCGCGAGACTTTGCGAGGCACCTCCGTGTGCCAAAAATAGGCATGGGTACAGCCAGCGCTTAAAAATACCCGCCCCCAGGCCGGGGGCCCACGTTCTTCCAGGGGAAAACGGCCACAAAACCGGGTGGGCTTTCGCCTTGGGGGTGGGGCTGGCCAACTTCGTCCGCCGGACTCGGAATGGCGCGAGACTTTGCGAGGCGCCTCCGTGTGCCAAAAATAGGCCGCGGGCACAGCCGCGCGCAAAAATACCCACCCGAAGGCCGGGCGCCAAGTTCGTCCAGCGGAAAAGGCCACAAAACGGGTGGGCTATAGCCTTGGGAGTGGGGCTGGCCAACTTCGTCCGCCGGACTCGGAATGGCACGAGACTTTCGAGGGCCTCTGTGTGACAAAAATAGGCCGCGGGCATAGCCGCGCCCGAAGATACCCTCCCGAAGGCCGGGGCGCCAAGTTCGTCCAGCGGAAAAAAGGCCACAAAAACGGGTGGGCTATAGCCTTGGGGGGTGGGGCTGTCCAACTTCGTCCGCCGGACTCGGAATGTCGCGAGACTTTGCGACGCGCCTCCGTGTGCCAAAAATAGGCCTCAAGCGCAGCCACGCCCGAAAATACCCACCCGAAGGCCGGCGCGCCAAGTTCGTCCAGCGGAAAAAGGCCACAAAAACGGGTGGGCTATAGCCTTGGGGGGTGGGGCTGGCCTACTTCGTCTGCCGGACTCGGAATGGCGCGAGACTTTGCGAGGCACCTCCCTGTGCCAAAAATAGGCCTCAGGCGCAGCCGCGCCCGAAAATACCCACCCAAAGGCCGGCGCGCCAAGTTCGTCCAGCGGAAAAAGGCCACAAAAACGGGTGGGCTATAGCCTTGGGGGGTGGGGCTGGCCTACTTCGTCTGCCGGACTCGGAATGGCGCGAGACTTTGCGAGGCACCTCCCTGTGCCAAAAATAGGCCGCGGGCACAGCCGCCCCCAAAAATATCCGCCCGAAGGCCGGGGCCCCAAGTTCGTCCTACGGAAAAAGGCCACAAAAACGGGTGGGCTATAGCCTTGGGGGGTGGGGCTGGCCAACTTCGTCCGCCGGACTCGGAATGGCGCGAGACTTTGCGAACGGCGTCCGTGCGCCAAAAATAGGCCCCGCCCACACCCGCGCCCAAAAATAACCACCCGAAGGCCGGGGCGCCAAGTTCGTCCAGCGGAAAAAGGCCACAAAAACGGGTGGGCTATAGCCTTGGGGGGTGGGGCTGGCAAACTTCGTCCGCCGGACTCGGAATGGTGGGAGACTTTGCGAGCAGCCGTCGTGTACCAAAAATAGGCCCCGGGAACAGCCGTACCCAAAAATAACCGCCCGAAGGCCGGGGCGGCAAGTTCGTCCAGCGGAAAAAGGCCACAAAAACGGGTGGGCTATAGCCTTGGGGGGTGGGGCTGGCCAAATTCGTCCGCCGGACTCGGAATGACGTGAGACTTTGCGCGCGGCCTCCGTGTGCCAAAAATAGGCCCCGGGCACAGCCGCGCCCAAAAATAACTGCCCAAAGAACGGGGCGCCAAGTTCGTCCAGTGGATAAAGGCCACAAAAACGGGTGTGCTATAGCCTTGGGGGGTGGGGCTGGCCCACTTCGTCCGCCGGACTCGGAATGGCGCGAGACTTTGCAACGCACCTCCGTGTGGCAAAAATAGGCCGCGGGCGCAGCTGCGCCCAAAAATACCCGCCCGAAGGCCGGGGCGCCAAGTTCATCCAGCGGAAAAAGGCCACAAAAACGGGTGGGCTATAGCCTTGGGGGGTGGGGCTGGCCAACTTCGTCCGCCGGACTCGGAATGGCGCGAGAATTTGCGAGGCGCCTCCATGTGCCAAAAATAGGCCGCGGGGGCAGCCGCTCCCAAAAATACCCGCCCGAAGGCCGGGGCGCCAAGTTCGTCCAGCGGAAAAAGGCCACAAAAACGGGTGGGCTATAGCCTTGGGGGGTGGGGCTGGCCAACTTCGTCCGCCGGACTCGGAATGGCGCGAGACTTTGCAACGCACCTCCGTGTGGCAAAAATAGGCCGCGGGCGCAGCTGCGCCCAAAAATACCCGCCCGAAGGCCGGGGCGCCAAGTTCATCCAGCGGAAAAAGGCCACAAAACGGGTGGGCTATAGACTTGGGGGGTGGGGCTGGCCAACTTCGTCCGCCGGACTCAGAATGACGCGAGACTTTGCGAGGGGCCTCCCTGTGCCAAAATTTGGCCGCGGGCTCAGCCGCGCCCAAAAATACCTGCCCGAAGGCCAGGGCGCCAAGTTCGTCCAGCGGAAAAAGGCCACAAAAATGGGTGGGCTATAGCCTGGGGGGGTGGGGCTGGCCAACTTCGTCCGCCGGACTCCGAATGGCGCGAGACTTTGCGTGGCGCCTCCGTGTGCAAAAATAGGCCAGGGCACAGCCACAGCGCAAAAATACCCACCCGAAGGCCAGGGCGCCAAGTTCGTCCAGCGGAAAAAGGCCACAAAAACGGGTGGGCTATAGCCTTGAGGGGTGGGGCTGGCCGACTTCGTCCGCCGGACTGGGAATGGCGCGAGACTTTGCGAGGCGCCTCCGTGTGCCAAAAATAGGCATGGGCAAAACCGCTAAAAAATACCCGCCCGAAGGCTGGGGCGCCAAGTTCGTCCAGCGGAAAAAGGCCAAAAAAACGGGTGGGCTATAGCCTTGGGGGGTGGGGCTGGCCAACTTCGTCCGCCGGACTCTGAATGGCGCGAGACATTGCGAGGCGCCTCCGTGTGCCAAAAATAGGCCGTGGGCACAGCCGCGCCCAAAAATACCCGCCCGAAGGCCGGGGCGCCAAGTTTGACCAGCGGAAAAATGGCCAAAAAACGGGTGGGGTATAGCCTTGGGGGGAGGGGCTGGCCCACTTCGTCCGCCGGACTCGGAATGGGGCGAGACTTTGCGAGCAGCCTCCGTGTGCCAAAAATAGGCCGCGTGCACAGCCGCGCCCAAAAATAACCCCCCGAAGGTCGGCGCGCCCAAACCCCCCAGCGGAAAAATGGCCAAAAAACGGGTGGGCTATAGCCTTGGGGGGAGGGGCTGGCCCACTTCGTCCGCCTGGACTCGGAATGGGGTGAGACTTTGTGAGAGGCTGTCGCGTGCCAAAAATAGGCCGTGGGTACTGCCGCGCCTAAAAATAACCACCAGAAGGCCGGGGCGCCAAGTTCGACCAGAGGAAAAATGGCCAAAAAACGGGTGGTCAATAGCCTTGGTGGGAGGGCGGCCCACTTCGTCCGCCCGGATTCGGAATGGGGCGAGACTTTGCGACCGGCCTCCGCGTGCCAAAAATAGGCCGCGGGCACAGCCGCACCCAAAAATAACCGTACGAAGGCCGGGTAACCATGTTCGACCAGCGGAAAAATGGCCAAAAAAGGGGTGGGCTATAGCCTTGGGGGGAGGGGCTGGCCAACTTTGTCCGCCGGACTCGCAATGGGGTGAGACTTTACGAGCGGCCTCCACATACCAAAAATTGGCCGCGGACACAGCCGCGCCCAAAAATAACACCCCGAAGGTCGGCGCGCCCAAACCCCCCAGCGGAAAAATGGGCAAAAAACGGGTGGGCTATAGCCTTTGGGGGAGGGGCTGGCCAACTTCGTCCGCCGGACTCGGAATGGGGCGAGACTTTGCGAGCGGCCTCTGCGTGCCAAAAATAGGCCACGGGCACAGCCGCGCCCAAAAGGAACCGCCCGAAGGCCGGGGCGCCAAGTTCGTCCAGCGGAAAAATGGCCAAAAAACGGGTGGGCTATAGCCTTGGGGGGAGGGGCTGGCCAACTTCGTCCGCCGGACACGGAATGGGGCGAGACTTTGCGAGCGGTCTCCGCGTACCAAAAATTGGCCGGAGGCACAGCCGCACCCAAAAATAACCGCCCAAAGGCCGGGGCGCCACGTTCGACCAGCGGAAAAATGGCCAAAAAACGGGTGGGCTATACCCTTGGGGGGAGGGGCTGCCAACTTCGTCCGCCAAACTCGGAATGGGACGAGACTTTGCGAGCGGCCTCCGCGTGCCAAAAATAGGCCAGGGGCACAGCCGCGCACAAAAATAACCGCCCGAAGATCGGGGCGCCAAGTTCGTCCAGCGGAAAAATGGCCAAAAAACGGGTGGGCTATAGCCTTGGGGGAGGCCGGCCCACTGTCCGCGGACTCGGAATGGGGCGAAACTTTATGAAGGCCTCCGCGTGCCAAAAATCGGCCTGGGGTACTGCCGCGCACAAAAATAACCGCCTGAAGTTCGGGGCGCCAATTTTGTCCAGCGGAAAAATGGTCAAAAAATGGGTGGGCTATAGGCTTGGGGGGAGGAGATGGCCCACTTCGTCCGCCGGACACGGAATGGGGCGAGACTGTGCGAGCGGCCTCCAGCGTACAAAATTGGCCGCGGACACAGCCGCGCCAAAAATAACACCCGAAGGTCGGCGTGCCCAAACCCCCCAGCGGAAAAATGGGCAAAA
The DNA here is from genome assembly GCA_030444885.1 of Citrus sp. QX-2021. Classification (NCBI taxonomy): domain Eukaryota; kingdom Viridiplantae; phylum Streptophyta; class Magnoliopsida; order Sapindales; family Rutaceae; genus Citrus; species Citrus sp. QX-2021. The sequence continues at coordinate 34,148 of JAUJEF010000249.1, read as the reverse complement.
AACGGGTGGGCTATAGGCTTTGGGAGAGGCTGGCCAACCTCGTCCACCGGACTCGGAATGGGGCGAGACTTTGCGAGCGGCCTCTGCGTGCCAAAAATAGGCCGCGGGCACAGCCGCGCCCAAAAATGACCCCCCGAAGGTCGGCGCGCCCCAACCCCCCAGCGGAAAAATGGCCAAAAAACGGGTGGGCTATAGCCTTGGGGGGAGGGGCTGGCCAACTTCGTCCGCTGGACTCGGAATGGGGCGAGACTTTGCGAATGGCCTCCGCGTGCCAAAAATAGGCCGCGGGCACAGTCGCACCCAAAAATACCCGCCCGAAGGCCGGGGCGCCAAGTTTTCCAGCGGAAAAAGGCCACAAAAGCGGGTGGGCTATAGCCTTGGGGGGTGGGGCTGGCCGACTTCGTCCGCCGGACTCGGAATGGTGCGAGACTTTCTGAGGGGTCTCCGAGTGCCAAAAATAGGCCGCGGGCACTGCCGCGACAAAAAATAACCGCCCGAAGGCCGGGGCGCCAAGTTCGTCCAGCGGATAAAGGTCACAAAAACGGGTGGGCTATAGCCTTGGGGGGTGGGGCTGGCCAACTTCGTCCTCCGGACTCGGAATGGCACGAGACTTTGCGAGGGGCCTCCGTGTGCCCAAAATAGGCTGCGGACACAAACGCGGCCAAAAATACCCGCCCGAAGGCCGGGGCGCCAAGTTCGTCCAGCGGAAAAAGGCCACAAAAACGGGTGGGCTATAGCCTTGGGGGGTCGGGCTGGCCCACTTCTTCCGCTGGACTCGGAATGACGCGAGACTTTGCGAGGCACCTCCGTGTGCCAAAAATAGGCCGCGGGGACAGCCGAGCCCATAAATACCCGCCCGAAGGCCGGGGCGCCAAGTTCGTCCAGCGGAAAAAGGCCACAAGAACGAGTGGGCTATAGCCTTGGGGGGTGGGGCTGGCCAACTTTGTCCGCCGGACTCGGAATGGCACAAGACTTTGCGACGCGCCTCCGTGTGTCAAAAATAGGCCGCGGGCACAGCCGCGCCCAAAAATACCCGCCCGAAGGCCGGGGCGCCAAGTTCGTCCAGCGGAAAAGGGCCACAAAAACGGGTGGGCTATAGCCTTGGGGGGTGGGGCTGGCCAACTTCGTCCGCTGGACTCGGAATGGCACGAGACGTTGCGAGGGGCCTCCGTGTGCCCAAAATAGGCGGCGGGCACAGCCGTGGCCAAAAACAACCGCCCGAAGGCGGGGGCGCCAAGTCTGTCCAGCGGAAAAAGGCCACAAAAACGGGTGGGCTATAGCCTTGGGGGTGGGGCGGGCGGACTTCGTCCGCCGGACACGGAATGGCGCGAGACTTTGCGAGGCTCCTCCGTGTGCCAAAAATAGGCTGCGGGCACAGCCGCGCCAAAAAATACCCGCCCGAAGGCCGGGGCGCCAAGTTCGTCCAGCTGAAAAAGGCCACAAAAACGGGTGGGCTATAGCCTAGGGGGTGGGGCTGGCCAACTTCGTCCGCCGGACTCGGAATGGCGCGAGACTTTGCGAGGCGCCTCCGTGTGCCAAAACTAGGCCGCGGGTACAGCCTCGCCCAAAAATACCCGCCCGAAGGCCGGGCCGCAAAGTTCGTCCAGCGGAAAAAGGCCACAAAAACGGGTGGGCTATAGCCTTGGGGGGTGGGGCTGGCCAACTTCGTCCGCCGGACTCGGAATGGCGCGAGACTTTGTTAGGCACCTCCGTGTGCCAAAAATAGGCCGCGGGTACAGCCGCGCCCAAAAATACCCACCCCAAGGCCGGGGCGCCAAGTTCGTCCAGCGGAAAAAGGCCACAAAAACGGGTGGGCTATAGCCTTGGGGGGTGGGGCTGGCCAACTTCGTCCGCCGGACTCGGAATGGCGCGAGACTTTGCGAGGCACCTCCGTGTGCCAAAAATAGGCCGCGGACACAGCCGCGCCCAAAAATACCCACCCGAAGGCCGGGGCGCCAAGTTCGTCCAGCGGAAAAAGGCCACAAAAACGGGTGGGCTATAGCCTTGGGGAGTGGGGCTGGCCAACTTCGTCCGCCGGACTCGGAATGGCACGAGACTTTTCGAGGGGCCTCTGTGTGACAAAAATAGGCCGCGGGCATAGCCGCGCCCGAAGATACCCTCCCGAAGGCCGGGGCGCCAAGTTCGTCCAGCGGAAAAAAGGCCACAAAAACGGGTGGGCTATAGCCTTGGGGGGTGGGGCTGTCCAACTTCGTCCGCCGGACTCGGAATGTCGCGAGACTTTGCGACGCGCCTCCGTGTGCCAAAAATAGGCCTCAAGCGTAGCCGCGCCCGAAAATACCCACCCGAAGGCCGGCGCGCCAAGTTCGTCCAGCGGAAAAAGGCCACAAAAACGGGTGGGCTATAGCCTTGGGGGGTGGGGCTGGCCTACTTCGCCGTCGCTGCGGACTCGGAATGGCGCGAGACTTTGCGAGGCACCTCCCTGTGCCAAAAATAGGCCTCAGGCGCAGCCGCGCCCGAAAATACCCACCCAATGGCCGGCGCGCCAAGTTCGTCCAGCGGAAAAAGGCCACAAAAACGGGTGGGCTATAGCCTTGGGGGGTGGGGCTGGCCTACTTCGTCTGCCGGACTCGGAATGGCGCGAGACTTTGCGAGGCACCTCCCTGTGCCAAAAATAGGCCGCGGGCACAGCCGCCCCCAAAAATATCCGCCCGAAGGCCGGGGCCCCAAGTTCGTCCTACGGAAAAAGGCCACAAAAACGGGTGGGCTATAGCCTTGGGGGGTGGGGCTGGCCAACTTCGTCCGCCGGACTCGGAATGGCGCGAGACTTTGCGAACGGCGTCCGTGCGCCAAAAATAGGCCCCGCCCACACCCGCGCCCAAAAATAACCACCCGAAGGCCGGGGCGCCAAGTTCGTCCAGCGGAAAAAGGCCACAAAAACGGGTGGGCTATAGCCTTGGGGGGTGGGGCTGGCAAACTTCGTCCGCCGGACTCGGAATGGTGGGAGACTTTGCGAGCAGCCGCCGTGTACCAAAAATAGGCCCCGGGAACAGCCGTACCCAAAAATAACCGCCCGAAGGCCGGGGCGGCAAGTTCGTCCAGCGGAAAAAGGCCACAAAAACGGGTGGGCTATAGCCTTGGGGGGTGGGGCTGGCCAAATTCGTCCGCCGGACTCGGAATGACGTGAGACTTTGCGCGCGGCCTCCGTGTGCCAAAAATAGGCCCCGGGCACAGCCGCGCCCAAAAATAACTGCCCAAAGAACGGGGCGCCAAGTTCGTCCAGTGGATAAAGGCCACAAAAACGGGTGTGCTATAGCCTTGGGGGGTGGGGCTGGCCCACTTCGTCCGCCGGACTCGGAATGGCGCGAGACTTTGCAACGCACCTCCGTGTGGCAAAAATAGGCCGCGGGCGCAGCTGCGCCCAAAAATACCCTTGAAGGCCGGGCGCCAAGTTCATCCAGCGGAAAAAGGCCACAAAAGCGGGTGGGCTATAGCCTTGGGGGTGGGGCTGGCCAACTCGTCCGCTCGGACTCGGAATGGCGCGAGAATTTGCGAGGCGCCTCCATGTGCCAAAAATAGGCCGCGGGGGCAGCCGCTCCCAAAAATACCCGCCCGAAGGCCGGGGCGCCAAGTTCGTCCAGCGGAAAAAGGCCACAAAAACGGGTGGGCTATAGCCTTGGGGGGTGGGGCTGGCCAACTTCGTCCGCCGGACTCGGAATGGCGCGAGACTTTGCAACGCACCTCCTTGTGGCAAAAATAGGCCGCGGGCGCAGCTGCGCCCAAAAATACCCGCCCGAAGGCCGGGGCGCCAAGTTCATCCAGCGGAAAAAGGCCACAAAAACGGGTGGGCTATAGCCTTGGGGGGTGGGGCTGGCCAACTTCGTCCGCCGGACTCGGAATGGCGCGAGAATTTGCGAGGCGCCTCCATGTGCCAAAAATAGTCCGCGGGGGCAGCCGCTCCCAAAAATACCCGCCCGAAGGCCGGGGCGCCAAGTTCGTCCAGCGGAAAAAGGCCACAAAAATGGGTGGGCTATAGCCTTGGGGGGTGGGGCTGGCCAACTTCGTCCGCCGGACTCCGAATGGCGCGAGACTTTGCGTGGCGCCTCCGTGTGCCAAAAATAGGCCGCGGGCACAGCCGCGCGCAAAAATACCCACCCGAAGGCCAGGGCGCCAAGTTCGTCCAGCGGAAAAAGGCCACAAAAACGGGTGGGCTATAGCCTTGAGGGGTGGGGCTGGCCGACTTCGTCCGCCGGACTGGGAATGGCGCGAGACTTTGCGAGGGGCCTCCGTGTGCCAAAAATAGGCCGCGGGCAAAACCGCGCTAAAAAATACCCGCCCGAAGGCTGGGGCGCCAAGTTCGTCCAGCGGAAAAAGGCCAAAAAAACGGGTGGGCTATAGCCTTGGGGGGTGGGGCTGGCCAACTTCGTCCGCCGGACTCTGAATGGCGCGAGACATTGCGAGGCGCCTCCGTGTGCCAAAAATAGGCCGTGGGCACAGCCGCGCCCAAAAATACCCGCCCGAAGGCCGGGGCGCCAAGTTTGACCAGCGGAAAAATGGCCAAAAAACGGGTGGGGTATAGCCTTGGGGGGAGGGGCTGGCCCACTTCGTCCGCCGGACTCGGAATGGGGCGAGACTTTGCGAGCAGCCTCCGTGTGCCAAAAATAGGCCGCGTGCACAGCCGCGCCCAAAAATAACCCCCCGAAGGTCGGCGCGCCCAAACCCCCCAGCGGAAAAATGGCCAAAAAACGGGTGGGCTATAGCCTTGGGGGGAGGGGCTGGCCCACTTCGTCCGCCGGACTCGGAATGGGGTGAGACTTTGTGAGAGGCTGTCGCGTGCCAAAAATAGGCCGCGGGTACTGCCGCGCCTAAAAATAACCACCAGAAGGCCGGGGCGCCAAGTTCGTCCAGTGGAAAAATGGCCAAAAAACGGGTGGGCAATAGCCTTGGGGGGAGGGGCCGGCCCACTTCGTCCGCCGGATTCGGAATGGGGCGAGACTTTGCGACCGGCCTCCGCGTGCCAAAAATAGGCCGCGGGCACAGCCGCACCCAAAAATAACCGTACGAAGGCCGGGTAACCATGTTCGACCAGCGGAAAAATGGCCAAAAAAGGGGTGGGCTATAGCCTTGGGGGGAGGGGCTGGCCAACTTTGTCCGCCGGACTCGCAATGGGGTGAGACTTTACGATCGGCCTCCACATACCAAAAATTGGCCGCGGACACAGCCGCGCCCAAAAATAACACCCCGAAGGTCGGCGCGCCCAAACCCCCCAGCGGAAAAATGGGCAAAAAACGGGTGGGCTATAGGCTTTGGGGGAGGGGCTGGCCAACTTCGTCCGCCGGACTCGGAATGGGGCGAGACTTTGCGAGCGGCCTCTGCGTGCCAAAAATAGGCCACGGGCACAGCCGCGCCCAAAAGGAACCGCCCGAAGGCCGGGGCGCCAAGTTCGTCCAGCGGAAAAATGGCCAAAAAACGGGTGGGCTATAGCCTTGGGGGGAGGGGCTGGCCAACTTCGTCCGCCGGACACGGAATGGGGCGAGACTTTGCGAGCGGCCTCCGTGTACCAAAAATTGGCCGGAGGCACAGCCGCACCCAAAAATAACCGCCCAAAGGCCGGGGCGCCACGTTCGACCAGCGGAAAAATGGCCAAAAAACGGGTGGGCTATAGCCTTGGGGGGAGGGGCTGCCAACTTCGTCCGCCAAACTCGGAATGGGGCGAGACTTTGCGAACGGCCTCCGCGTGCCAAAAATAGGCCAGGGGCACAGCCGCGCACAAAAATAACCGCCCGAAGATCGGGGCGCCAAGTTCGTCCAGCGGAAAAATGGCCAAAAAACGGGTGGGCTATAGCCTTGGGGAGGGGCCGGCCACTTAAATCCGCCGGACTCGGAATGGGGCGAAACTTTGCGGCGGCCTCCGCGTGCCAAAAATAGGCCGCATGGTACTGCCGCGCACAAAATAACCGGAAGGCAGGGCGCCAATTTTGTCCAGCGGAAAAATGGTCAAAAAATGGGTGGGCTATAGGCTTGGGGGGAGGAGATGGCCCACTTCGTCCGCCAGACACGGAATGGTGCGAGACTTTGCGAGCGGCCTCCGCGTACCAAAAATTGGCCGCGGACACAGCCGTGCCCAAAAATAACACCCCGAAGGTCGGCGCGCCCAAACCCCCCAGCGGAAAAATGGGCAAAAAACGGGTGGGCTATAGGCTTTGGGGGAGGGGCTGGCCAACTTCGTCCACCGGACTCGGAATGGGGCGAGACTTTGCGAACGGCCTCTGCGTGCCAAAAATAGGCCGCGGGCACAGCCGCGCCCAAAAATGACCCCCCGAAGGTCGGCGCGCCCCAACCCCCCAGCGGAAAAATGGCCAAAAAACGGGTGGGCTATAGCCTTGGGGGGAGGGGCTGGCCAACTTCGTCCGCTGGACTCGGAATGGGGCGAGACTTTGCGAATGGCCTCCGCGTGCCAAAAATAGGCCGCGGGCACAGTCGCACCCAAAAATACCCGCCCGAAGGCCGGGGCGCCAAGTTTTCCAGCGGAAAAAGGCCACAAAAGCGGGTGGGCTATAGCCTTGGGGGGTGGGGCTGGCCGACTTCGTCCGCCGGACTCGGAATGGTGCGAGACTTTCTGAGGGGTCTCCGAGTGCCAAAAATAGGCCGCGGGCACTGCCGCGACAAAAAATAACCGCCCGAAGGCCGGGGCGCCAAGTTCGTCCAGCGGATAAAGGTCACAAAAACGGGTGGGCTATAGCCTTGGGGGGTGGGGCTGGCCAACTTCGTCCTCCGGACTCGGAATGGCACGAGACTTTGCGAGGGGCCTCCGTGTGCCCAAAATAGGCTGCGGACACAAACGCGGCCAAAAATACCCGCCCGAAGGCCGGGGCGCCAAGTTCGTCCAGCGGAAAAAGGCCACAAAAACGGGTGGGCTATAGCCTTGGGGGGTCGGGCTGGCCCACTTCTTCCGCTGGACTCGGAATGACGCGAGACTTTGCGAGGCACCTCCGTGTGCCAAAAATAGGCCGCGGGGACAGCCGAGCCCATAAATACCCGCCCGAAGGCCGGGGCGCCAAGTTCGTCCAGCGGAAAAAGGCCACAAGAACGAGTGGGCTATAGCCTTGGGGGGTGGGGCTGGCCAACTTTGTCCGCCGGACTCGGAATGGCACAAGACTTTGCGACGCGCCTCCGTGTGTCAAAAATAGGCCGCGGGCACAGCCGCGCCCAAAAATACCCGCCCGAAGGCCGGGGCGCCAAGTTCGTCCAGCGGAAAAGGGCCACAAAAACGGGTGGGCTATAGCCTTGGGGGGTGGGGCTGGCCAACTTCGTCCGCCGGACTCGGAATGGCACGAGACGTTGCGAGGGGCCTCCGTGTGCCCAAAATAGGCGGCGGGCACAGCCGCGGCCAAAAACAACCGCCCGAAGGCGGGGGCGCCAAGTCTGTCCAGCGGAAAAAGGCCACAAAAACGGGTGGGCTATAGCCTTGGGGGTGGGGCGGGCGGACTTCGTCCGCCGGACTCGGAATGGCGCGAGACTTTGCGAGGGGCCTCCGTGTGCCAAAAATGGGCCGCGGGCACAGCCGCGCCCAAAAATAACCGCCCGAAGGCCGGGGAGCCAAGTTCGTCCAGCGGAAAAAGGCCACAAAAACGGGTGGGCTATAGCCTTGGCGGGAGGGGCTGGCCCACTTCGTCCGGCGGACTCGGAATGGCGCGAGACTTTGCGAGCGGCCTCCGCGTGCCAAAAATAGTCCGCGGACACAGCCGCGCCCAAATATAACCTCACGAAGATCGGGGCGCCAAGTTCGTCCAGCGAAAAAATGGCCAAAAAACGGGTGGGCTATAGCCTTGGGGGGAGGTGCCGGCCCACTTCGTCCGCCGGACTCGGAATGGGGCGAGACTTTGCGAGTGGCCTCCGCATGCCAAAAATAGGCCGCGGGCACAGCCGCACCCAAAAATAACCGCCCGAAGGCCGGGGCGCCAAGTTCGTCCAGCGGAAAAATGGCCAAAACACGGGTGGGCTATAGCCTTGGGGGGAGGGGCTGGCCAACTTCGTCCGCCGGACTCGGAATGGGGCGAGACTTTGCGAGCAGCCTCCGCGTACCAAAAATAGGCCATGGGGATAGCCGCGCCCAAAAATAACTGCCCGAAGGCCGGGGGGCCAAGTTCGTCCAGCGGAAAAATGGCCAAAAAACGGGTGGGCTATAGCCTTGGGGGGAGGGGCTGGCCAACTTCGTCCGCCGGACTCGGATTGGGGTGAGACTTTGCGAGCAGCCTCCGCGTGCCAAAAATAGGCCGGAGGCACAGCCGCACCCAAAAATAACCGCCCAAAGGCCGGGGCGCCACGTTCGACCAGCGGAAAAATGGCCAAAAAACGGGTGGGCTATAGCCTTGGGGGGAGGGGCTGCCAACTTCGTCCGCCAAACTCGGAATGGGGCGAGACTTTGCGAGCGGCCTCCGCGTGCCAAAAATAGGCAGGGGCACAGCCGCGCACAAAAATAACCGCCCGAAGATCGGGGCGCCAAGTTCGTCCAGCGGAAAAATGGCCAAAAAACGGGTGGGCTATAGCCTTGGGGGGAGGGGCCGGCCCACTTCGTCCGCCGGACTCGGAATGGGGCGAAACTTTGCGAGCGGCCTCCGCGTGCCAAAAATAGGCCGCGGGTACTGCCGGGCACAAAAATAACCGCCCGAAGGCCGGGGCGCCAATTTTGTCCAGCGGAAAAATGGTCAAAAAATGGGTGGGCTATAGGCTTGGGGGGAGGAGATGGCCCACTTCGTCCGCCGGACTCGGAATGCGGCGAGACTTTACGAGCGGCCTCCGCGTGCCAAAAATAGGCCGCGGGCACAGCCGCGTCCAAAAATAACCACCCGAAGGCCGGGGCGCCATGTTCGTCCAGCGGAAAAATGGCCAAAAAACGGGTGGCCTATAGTCTTGGGGGGAGGGGCTGGCCAACTTCGTCCGCCGGACTCGGAATGGGGCGAGACTTTGCGCGCGGCCTCCGCATGCCAAAAATAGGGCACAGGCACAGCCGCGCCCAAAATTAACCGCCCGAAGGTTGGCGCGCCCAATCCCCCCAGTGGAAAAATGGCCAAAAAACGGGTGGGCTATAGCCTTGGGGGGAGGGGCTGGCCGACTTCGTCCGCCGGACTCGGAATGGGATGAGACTCTGCGAGCGGCTCTGCGTGCCAAAAATAGGCCGTGAGCACAGCCGCGCCCAAAAATACCCCCGCGAAGGTCGTTGCTCCCAAACCCCCCAGCGGAAAAATGGCCAAAAAATGGGTGGGCTATAGCCTTGGGGGGAGGGGCTGGCCCACTTCGTCCGCCGGACTCGGAATGGCGCGGGACTTTGCGAGCGGCCTCCTCATGCCAAAAATAGGCTGCGGGCACAACCGCGCCCAAAAATAACCGCCCGAAGGCCTGGTCGCCAAGTTCGTCCAGCGGAAAAATGGCCAAAAAACGGGTGGGCTGTAGCCTTGGGGGGAGGGGCTGGCCAACTTCGTCCGCCGGACTCGGAATGGGGCGAGACTTTGAGAATGGCCTCCGCGTGCCAAAAATAGGCCACGGGCACAGCCGTGCCCAAAAATAACAGCCCGAAGGCCGGGGCGCCAAGTTCGTCCAGCGGAAAAATGGCCAAAAAACGGGTGGGCTATAGCCTTGGGGGGCGGGGCTGGCCAACTTCGTCCGCCGGACTCGGAATCGGGCGAGACTTTGCGTGCGGCCTCCACGTTTCAAAAATAGGTCACGGGCACAGCCGTGCCCAAAAATAACCACCCGAAGGTCGGCGCGCCCAATCCCCCCAGCGGAAAAATGGCCAAAAAACGGGTGGGCTATAGCCTTGAGGGGAGGGGTTGGCCAACTTCGTCCGCAGGACTCGGAATGGGGCGAGACATTACGAGCGGCCTCCGCGTGCCAAAAATAGGCCACGGGCACAGCCGCGCCCAAAAGGAACGGCCCGAAGGCCGGGGCGCCAAGTTCGTCCAGCGGAAAAATGGCCAAAAAACGGGTGGGCTATAGCCTTGGGGGGAGGGGCTGGCCAACTTCGTCCGCCGGACTCGGAATGGGGCGGGACTTTGCGAGCGGCTTCCGTGTGCCAAAAATAGGCCGCGGGCACCGCCGTGCCTAAAAATAACCGCCCGAAGGCCGGGGCGCGAAGTTCGTCCAGCGGAAAAATGGCCAAAAAACGGGTGGGCTATAGCCTTGGGGGGAGGGGCTGGCCAACTTCGTCTGCCGGACTCGGAATGGGGCGAGACTTTGCGAGCGGCCTCCTCGTGCCAAAAATAGGCCGCGTGCACAGCCGCGCCAAAAAATAACCTCCCGATGGCCGGGGCGCCAAGTTCGTCCAGCGGAAAAATGCTCAAAAAACGGGTGGGCTATAGCCTTGAGGGGAGGGGCTGGCCCACTTCGTCCGCCGGACTCGGAATGGGGCGAAACTTTGCGAGCGGCCTCCGCGTGCCAAAAATAGGCCGCGGGCACATCCGCGCCCAAAATTAAACCCCCGAAGGTCGTTGCGCCGAAACCCACCAGCGGAAAAATGGCCAAAAAACAGGTGGGCTATTGCCTTGGGGGGAGGGGCTGGCCAACTTCGTCCGCCAGACTCGGGATGTGGCGCGAATTTGCGAGCGGCCTCCGCGTGCCAAAAATAGGCCACGAGCACAGCCGCGCTAAAAAATAACCGACCTAAGGTCGGCGCGCCCAAACCCCCCAGCGGAAAAATGGCCAAAAAACGGGTGGGCTATAGCCTTGGGGGGAGGGGCTGGCCCACTTCATCCGCCGGACTCGGAATGGAGCGAGACTTTGCGAGCGGCCTCCGTGTGCCAAAACTAGGACACGGGCACAGCCGTGCCCAAAAATAACCGCCCGAAGGCGGGGGCGCCAAGTTCGTCCAGCGGAAAAATGGCCAAAAAACGGGTGGGCTATAGCCGTGGCGCGATGGGCTGTCAGACTTCGTCCGCCGGACTCGGAATGGGGCGAGACTTTGCGAGCGGCCTCCGCGTGCCAAAAATAGGCCGCGGGCTCAGCCGCGCCCAAAAATAACTGCCCGAAGGCCAGGGCGCCAAGTTCGTCCAGCGGAAAAATGGCCAAAAAACGGGTGGACTATAGCCTTGGGGGGAGGGGCTGGCCAACTTCGTCCGCCGGACTCGGTATGGGGCGAGACTTTGCGAATGTCCTCTGCGTGCCAAAAATAGGCCGTGGGCACAGCCGCGCCCAAAAATAACCGCCCGAAGGCCGGCGCGCCCAAACCCCCCAGCGGAGAAATGGCCAAAAAACGGGTGGGCGATACCCTTGGGGGGAGGGGCTGGCCAACTTCGTCCGCCGGACTCGGAATTGGTCGAGACTTTGCGAGCGGCCTCCGCGTACGAAAAATAGGCCGCGGGCACAGCCGTCCCAAAAAATAACCGCCCGAAGGTCGGCGCGCCTAAATCCCCCAGCGGAGAAATGGCCAAAAAACGGGTGGGCGATACCCTTGGGGAGGGGCTGGCCAACCGTCCGCCTGGACTCGGAATTGGGCGAGACTTTGCGAACGGCCACTGTGTGCCAAAAATAGGCCAGCGGGCACAGCCGCGCTAAAAATAACCGCCCGAAGGCCGGGCGCCGAGTTCGTCCAGCGGAAAAATGGGCAAAAACGGGTGGGCTATAGCCTTGGGGGAGGGGCTGGCCAACCGTCCGCGGACTCAGAATGGGGCGGGCCTTTGCTGCGGCGGCCTCCGCGTGCCAAAATTAGGCCACGGGCACAGCCGCACCCAAAAATAACACCCCGAAGGTCGTTGCGCCCAATCCCCCCAGCAGAAAAATGGCCAAAAAACGGGTGGACTATAGCCTTGGGGGGAGGGGCTGGCCAAGTTCGTCCGCCGGACTCGGAATGGGGCGAGACTTTGCGAATGTCCTCTGCGTGCCAAAAATAGGCCGTGGGCACAGCCGCGCCCAAAAATAACCGCCCGAAGGCCGGCGCGCCCAAACCCCCCAGCGGAAAAATGGCCAAAAAACGGGTGGGCTATAGCCTTGGGGGGAGGGGCTGGCCCACTTCGTCCGCAAGACTCGGAATGGGGCGAGACTTTGCGAGCGGCCTCCGCGTGCCAAAAATAGGCCGCGGGCACATCCGCGCCCAAAATTAAACCCCCGAAGGTCGTTGCGCCGAAACCCACCAGCGGAAAAATGGCCAAAAAACAGGTGGGCTATTGCCTTGGGGGGAGGGGCTGGCCAACTTCGTCCGCCAGACTCGGGATGTGGCGCGAATTTGCGAGCGGCCTCCGAGTGCCAAAAATAGGACACGGGCACAGCCGAGCACAAAAATAACCGACCTAAGGACGGCGCGCTAAACCCCCAGCGGAAAAATGGCCAAAAAACGGGTGGGCTATAGCCTTGGGGGGAGGGGCTGGCCCACTTCATCCGCCGGACTCGGAATGGAGCGAGACTTTGCGAGCGGCCTCCGTGTGCCAAAACTAGGACACGGGCACAGCCGTGCCCAAAAATAACCGCCCGAAGGCGGGGGCGCCAAGTTCGTCCAGCGGAAAAATGGCCAAAAAACGGGTGGGCTATAGCCGTGGGGGGATGGGCTGGCCGACTTCGTCCGCCGGACTCGGAATGGGGCGAGACTTTGCGAGCGGCCTCCGCGTGCCAAAAATAGGCCGCGGGCTCAGCCGCGCCCAAAAATAACTGCCCGAAGGCCAGGGCGCCAAGTTCGTCCAGCGGAAAAATGGCCAAAAAACGGGTGGACTATAGCCTTGGGGGGAGGGGCTGGCCAACTTCGTCCGCCGGACTCGGTATGGGGCGAGACTTTGCGAATGTCCTCTGCGTGCCAAAAATAGGCCGTGGGCACAGCCGCGCCCAAAAATAACCGCCCGAAGGCCGGCGCGCCCAAACCCCCCAGCGGAGAAATGGCCAAAAAACGGGTGGGCGATACCCTTGGGGGGAGGGGCTGGCCAACTTCGTCCGCCGGACTCGGAATTGGTCGAGACTTTGCGGCGGCCTCCGCGTCTGAAAAAAAAATAGGCCGCGGGCACAGCCGCGCCCAAAAATAACCGCCCGAAGGCCGGCGCGCCCAAACCCCCCAGCGGAGAAATGGCCAAAAAACGGGTGGGCGATACCCTTGGGGGGAGGGGCTGGCCAACTTCGTCCGCCGGACTCGGAATTGGGCGAGACTTTGCGAACGGCCACTGTGTGCCAAAAATAGGCCGCGGGCACAGCCGCGCCAAAAAATAACCGCCCGAAGGCCGGGGCGCCGAGTTCGTCCAGCGGAAAAATGGGCAAAAAACTGGTGGGCTATAGCCTTGGGGCGAGGGCTGGCCAACCGTCCGCCGGACTCGGAATGGGGCGGGCCTTTGCGAGCGGCCTCCGCGTGCAAAAAATAGGCAACGTTCACAGCCGCCCCCAAAAATAACACCCCGAAGGTCGTTGCGCCCAATCCCCCCAGCAGAAAAATGGCCAAAAAACGGGTGGACTATAGCCTTGGGGGGAGGGGCTGGCCAAGTTCGTCCGCCGGACTCGGAATGGGGCGGGACTTTGCGAATGTCCTCGGCGTGCCAAAAATAGGCCGGGGGCACAGCCGCGCCCAAAAATAACAGCCCGAAGGCCGGCGCGCCCAGTCCCCCCAGCGGAAAAATGGCCAAAAACCGGGGGGGATATTGCTGGGGGGGTGGGGCTGGCCAAGTTCGTCCGCCGGACTCTGATGGGGGGGGGACTTTGCGAGGGGCCTCCGCGTGCCAAAAATTGGCCGCGAGCACAGCCGCACCAAAAAAAAACTGCCCGAAGGACGGCACGCCTAAATCCCCCAGCGGAGAAATGGCCAAAAACGGGTGGGCGATACCCTTGGGGAGGGCAGGCCAACTTCGTCCGCCGGACTCGGAATTGGGCGAGACTTTGCGAGCGGCCTCCACGTGCGAAAAATAGGCCGCGGGCACAGCCGCCCCAAAAAATAACCGCCCGAAGGTCGGCGCGCCTAAATCCCCCAGCGGAGAAATGGCCAAAAAACGGGTGGGCGATACCCTTGGGGGGAGGGGCTGGCCAACTTCGTCCGCCGGACTCGGAATTGGGCGAGACTTTGCGAGTGGCCACCGTGTGCCAAAAATAGGCCGCGGGCACAGCCGCGCCCAAAAATAACCGCCCGAAGGCCGGGGCGCCAAGTTCGTCCAGCGGAAAAATGGCCAAAAAACGGGTGGGCTATAGCCTTGGGGGGAGGGGCTGGCGAACTTCGTCCACCGGACTCGGAATGGGGCGAGACTTTTCGAGCGGCCTCCGTGTGCCAAAAATAGGCCGCGGGCACAGACGCGCCCAAAAATAACCACCCGAAGTCCGGGGCGCCGAGTTCGTCCAGCGGAAAAATGGGCAAAAAACGGGTGGGCTATAGCCTTGGGGGGAGGGGCTGGCCAACTTCGTCCGCCGGACTTGGAATGGGGCGAGACTTTGCGAGCGGTCTCCGTGTGCCAAAAATAGGCCGCGGGCACAGCCGCACCCAAAAATAACCGCCCGAAGGCCGGGGCGCCAAGTTCGTCCGGCGGAAAAATGGCGAAAAAACGGGTGGGCTATAGCGTTGGGGGGAGGGGCTGGCCAACTTCGTCTGCCGGACTCCGAATGGGGCGAGACTTTGCGAGCGGCCTCCGCTGCCAAAAATAGGCCAAGGGCACAGCCGTGCCCAAAAATAACCGCCCGAAGGTCGGCGCGCCCGAACCCCCCAGCGGAAAAATGGCCAAAAAACGGGTGGGCTATAGCCTTGGGGGGAGGGGCTGGCCAACTTCGTCCGCCGGACTCGGAATGGGGCGAGACTTTGCGAGCGGCCTCTGCATGCCAAAAATAGGCCACAGGCTCAGCCGTTCCCAAAAATAACCGCCCGAAGGTCGGCGTGCCCAAAACCCCCAGCGGGAAAATGGCCAAAAAACAGGTGGGCTATAGCCTTGGGGGGAGGGGCTGGCCTACTTTGTCCGCCGGACTTGGAATGGGGCGAGACTTTGCGAGCGGTCTCCGCGTGCCAAAAATAGGCCGCGGGCACAGCCGCACCCAAAAATAACCGCCCGAAGGACGGGGCGCCAAGTTCGTCCGGCGGAAAAATGGCGAAAAAACGGGTGGGCTATAGCGTTGGGGGGAGGGGCTGGCCCACTTCGTCTGCCGGACTCCGAATGGGGCGAGACTTTGCGAGCGGCCTCCGCTGCCAAAAATAGGCCAAGGGCACAGCCGTGCCCAAAAATAACCGCCCGAAGGTCAGCGCGCCCGAACCCCCCAGCGGAAAAATGGCCAAAAAACGGGTGGGCTATAGCCTTGGGGGGAGGGGCTGGCCAGCTTCGTCCGCCGGACTCGGAATGGGGTGAGACTTTACGAGCGACCTCCGCGTGCCAAAAATAGGCCGCCGACACAGCCGCACCCAAAAATAACCCCCCGAAGGCCGGGGCGCCAAGGTTGTCCAGCGGAAAAATGGCCAAAAAACGGGTGGGCTATAGCCTTGGGGGGAGGGGCTGGCCAACTTTGTCCGCCGGACTCGGAATGGGGGGAGACATTGCGAGTGGCCTCCTCGTGCCAAAAATAGGCCACTGGCACAGCCGCGGCCAAAAATAACCGCCCAAAGGTCGGCTCGCCCAAACCCCTCAGCGGAAAAATGGCCAAAAAACGGGTGGGCTATAGCCTTGGGGGGAGGGGCTGGCCAACTTTGTCCGCGGACTCGGAATGGGGAGACTTTGCGGCGGCCTCCTCATGCCAAAAATAGGCCACGGGCACAGCCGCGCCCAAAAATAACCGCCCGAAGGTCGGCTCGCCCAAACCCCCCAGCGGAAAAATGGCCAAAAAACGGGTGGGCTATAGCCTTGGGGGGAGGGGCTGGCAGACTTCGTCCGCCGGACTCAGAATGGGGCGAGACTTTGCGAGCGGCCTCCGCGTCCGAAAAATATGCCACGGGCACAGGGACGCCCAAAAATAACCACCCGAAGGCCGGGGCGCCAAGTTAGTCCAGCGGAAAAATGGCCAAAAAACGGGTGGGCTATAGCCTTGGGGGGAGGGGCTGGCCAGCTTCGTCCGCCGGACTCGGAATGGGGTGAGACTTTGCGAGCGACCTCCGCATGCCAAAAATAGGCCGCCGGCACAGCCGCACCCAAAAATAACCGCCCGAAAGTCGGCGCGCCCAAACCCCCCAGCGGAAATATGGCCAAAAAACGGGTGGGCTATAGCCTTGGGGGGAGGGGCTGGCCAACTTTGTCCGCCGGACTCGGAATGGGGGGAGACTTTGCGAGCGGCCTCCTCATGCCAAAAATAGGCCACGGGCACAGCCGCGCCCAAAAATAACCGCCCGAAGGTCGGCTCGCCCAAACCCCCCAGCGGAAAAATGGCCAAAAAACGGGTGGGCTATAGCCTTGGGGGGAGGGGCTGGCAGACTTCGTCCGCCGGACTCAGAATGGGGCGAGACTTTGCGAGCGGCCTCCGCGTCCGAAAAATATGCCACGGGCACAGGGACGCCCAAAAATAACCACCCGAAGGCCGGGGCGCCAAGTTAGTCCAGCGGAAAAATGGCCAAAAAACGGGTGGGCTATAGCCTTGGGGGGAGGGGCTGGCCAACTTTGTCCGCCGGACTCGGAATGGGGGGAGACTTTGCGGCGACCTCCAGCGTGCCAAAAATAGGCCGCGGCACAGCCGCACCCAAAATAACCGCCCGAAAGTCGGCGCGCCAAAACCCCCAGCGGAAATATGGCCAAAAACGGGTGGGCTATAGCCTTGGGGGAGGGCTGGCCAACTTTGTCCGCCTCGGACTCGGAATGGGGGAGACTTTGCGAGTGGCCTCCTCATGCCAAAAATAGGCCACGGGCACAGCCGCGCCCAAAAATAACCGCCCGAAGGTCGGCTCGCCCAAACCCCCCAGCGGAAAAATGGCCAAAAAACGGGTGGGCTATAGCCTTGGGGGGAGGGGCTGGCAGACTTCGTTCGCCGGACTCAGAATGGGGCGAGACTTTGCGAGCGGCCTCCGCGTCTGAAAAATATGCCACGGGCACAGGGACGCCCAAAAATAACCGCCCGAAGGCCGGGGCGCCAAGTTAGTCCAGCGGAAAAATGGCCAAAAAATGGGTGGGCTATAGCCTTGGGGGGAGGGGCTGGCCAGCTTCGTCCGCCGGACTCGGAATGGGGTGAGACTTTGCGAACGACCTCCGCGTGCCAAAAATAGGCCGCCGGCACAGCCGCACCCAAAAATAACCGCCCGAAAGTCGGCGCGCCCAAACCCCCCAGCGGAAATATGGCCAAAAAACGGGTGGGCTATAGCCTTGGGGGGAGGGGCTGCCCAACTTCGTCCCCCGGACTAGGAATGGGGTGAGACTTTGCGAGCGGCCTCCGCGTGCCAAAAATAGGCCATGGGCACAGCCACGGCCAAAAATAACAGCCCGAAGGCCAGGGCGCCAAGTTCGTCCAGCGGAAAAATGGCCAACAAACGGGTGGGCTATAGCCTTGGGGGGAGGGGCTGGCCAACATCGTCCGCCGGACTCGGAATGGGGCGAGACTATGCGAGCGGCCTCCGCCTGCCAAAAATAGGCCACGGTCACAGCCGCGCCCAAAAATAACCGCCCGCAGGTCGGCGCGCCCAAACCCCCCAGCGGAAAAATGGCCGAAAAACGGATGGGCTATAGCCTTGGGGGGAGGGGCTGGCCAACTTCATCCCCCGGAGTCGGAATGGGGCGAGACTTTGCAAGCGACCTCCGCGTGCCAAAAATAGGCCGCCGGCACAGCCGTACCCAAAAATAACCAGCCGAAGGCCGGGGCGCCAAGGTTGTCCAGCGGAAAAATGGCCAAAAAACGGGTTGGCTATAGCCTTGGGGGGAGGGGCTGGCCAACTTCGTCCGCCGGACTCGGAATGGGGCGAGATTTTGCGAACGGCCTCCGCATGCCAAAAATATATCATGGGCACAGCCGCACCCAAAAATAACCGCCCGAAGCCTGGGGCGCCAAGTTCGTCCAGCGGAAAAATGGCCAAAAAACGGGTGCGCTATAGCCTTTGGGGGAGGGGCTGGCCAACCTCGTCCGCCGGACTCGTAATGGGGCGAGACTTTGCGAGCGGTCACCGTGTGCTAAAAATAGGCCACGGGCACAGCCGCGCCCAAAAATACCCGCCCGCAGGTCGGCGCGCCCAAACCCCCCAGCGGAAAAATGGCCAAAAAACGGGTGGGCTATAGCCTTGGGGGGCGGGGCTGGCCAACTTCGTCCGCCGGACTCGGAATGGGGCGAGACTTTGCGAGCGGCCTCCGCGTGCCAAAAATAGGCCGCGGGCACAGCCGAGCCCAAAAATAACCGCCCGAAGGCCGGGGCGCCAAGTTCGTCCAGCGGAAAAATGGCCAAAAAACGGGTGGGCTATAGCCTTGGGGGGAGGGGCTGGCCAACATCGTCCGCCGGACTCGGAATGGGACGAGACTTTGCGAACGGCCTCCGCGTGCCAAAAATAGGCCGTGGACACAGCCGCGCCCAAAAATAACAGCCCGAAGGCCGGGGCGCCAAGTTCGCCCAGCGGAAAAATGGCCAAAAAACGGGTGGGCTATTGCCTTGGGGGGAGGGGCTGCCCAACTTCGTCCACCGGACTCGGAATGGGGTGAGACTTTGCGAGCGGCCTCCGCGTGCCAAAAATAGGCCATGGGCACAGCCGCAGCCAAAAATAACCACCCGAAGGCCGGGACGCCAAGTTCGTCCAGCGGAAAAATGGCCATCAAACGGGTGGGCTATAGCCTTGGGGGGAGGGGCTGGCCCACTTCGTCCGCCAGACATGGAATGGGGCGTGACTTTGCGAGCGGCCTCCGCGTGCCAAAAATAGGCCACGGGCTCAGCTGCACCCAAAAATAACCTCCCGAAGGTCGTTGCACACAAACCCCCCAGCGGAAAAATGGCCAAAAAACGGGTGGACTATAGCCTTGGGGGGAGGGGCTGGCCAACTTCGTCCGCCGGACTCGGAATGGGGCGAGACTATGCGAGTGGCCTCCGCCTGCCAAAAATAGGCCACGGTCACAGCCACACCCAAAAATAACCCCCCGAAGGTCGTTGCACCCAAACCCCCCAGCGGAAAAATGGCCAAAAAACGGGTGGGCTATAGCCTTGGGGGGAGGGGCTGGCCAACTTCGTCCGCCGGACTCGGAATGGGGCGAGACTATGCGAGCGGCCTCCGCCTGCCAAAAATAGGCCACGGTCACAGCCGCGCCCAAAAATAACCGCCCGCAGGTCGGCGCGCCCAAACCCCCCAGCGGAAAAATGGCCAAAAAACGGGTGGGCTATAGCCTTGGGGGGAGGGGCTGGCCTACTTCATCCGCCGGACTCGGAATGGGACGAGACTTTGCGAGCGGCCTCCACGTGCCAAAAATAGGCCGCGGGCACAGCCGCACCCAAAAATAACCGCCCGAAGGCCGGGGCGCCAAGTTCGTCCGGCGGAAAAATGGCGAAAAAACGGGTGGGCTATAGCGTTGGGGGGAGGGGCTGGCCGACTTCGTCCGCCGGACTCCGAATGGGGCGAGACTTTGTGAGCGGCCTCCGCGTGCCAAAAATAGGCCACGGTCACAGCCGTGCCCAAAAATAAACGCCCGAAGGCCGGGGCGCCAAGTTCGTCCAGCGGAAAAATGGCCAAAAAACGGGTGGGCTATAGCCTTGGGGGGAGGGGCTGGCCTACTTTGTCCGCCGGACTTGGAATGGGGCGAGACTTTGCGAGCGGTTTCCGCGTGCCAAAAATAGGCCGCGGGCACAGCCGCACCCAAAAATAACCGCCCGAAGGCCGGGGCGCCAAGTTCGTCCGGCGGAAAAATGGCGAAAAAACGGGTGGGCTATAGCGTTGGGGGGTGGGGCTGGCCAACTTCGTCCGCCGGACTCCGAATGGGGCGAGACTTTGCGAGGCGCCTCCGTGTGCATGCATCACACAGGATTATTTTCAACCAAACCGCGTTACTGTTCATCCGGGTCAAACCGTGTTACTATTCATCTGCGTGGTCAAACCGTGAACTGTTGACTGATGACGTGGCGCAATCCTGAGCGTCCAAACTGTTTTTAATCCGATGGCCATGATTTACTCCATGTATCTATAAAAAGGGGGCCTCTCCCCCCTAATTTGATATCTCTGAATCCATTTTTGGGATCCATTTTCTGTAATTCCTTCTCCATCTTGTATTTTCTTCGTATTTAAATAAATTCCAATTTTGCCCCTAGTTCAATTATGAGTAGCTAATTTCCTTTTAAGCTTGGTTTGAAGGTGAAGGCTCAACATGTGTCATGGGCTTAATTTGGTAAATTTATTTTCTCTTCCCCTCTAGTTTTTGTGGATGTTTTGACTTCTCGTCGACAAATAATACTAATCTTGTCTAGTACCGCATTGGTTTCACCGGCCCTACAGTACAAGGTTATTATTATTTGGTACGATAAGCCCTTAGCACCATATTGATTAGAGCGTGGTTCATGAGGTGTGGATTCCCCTCTCATGATTTAATTGACATTAATACGGATTATTTAGCCCATGATGCATGTTGATACGGATCCAGATACCCATTTTAATTTAAGTTTTAGCATATTCCAAATCATTTCCACCACAAATCCAATCACCCATTTCCAAAATTAATTCTACACAATTAAAATCCACCTCCTCGTGGGATCGACACTCGTCACCATTAGTCTATACTACAATAGATTAAATGCGCTTGCGAGTACATTAAAATTTGCACAACATTTGTCCAGCGGAAAAAGGCCACAAAAACGGGTGGGCTATAGCCTTGGGGGGTGGGGCTGGCCAACTTCGTCCACCGGACTCGGAATGGCGCGAGACTTTACGAGGCGCCTCCGCGTGCCAAAAATAGGCCGCGGGCACAGCCGCGCCCAAAAAATAACCCCCCGAAGGTCGGCGTGCCCAAACCCTCCAGCGGAAAAATGGCCAAAAAACGGGTGGGCTATAGCCTTGGGGGGAGGGGCTGGCCAACTTCGTCCGCCGGACTTGGAATGGGGTGAGACTTTGCGAGCGGCCTCCGCGTGCCAAAAATAGACCGCGGGCACAGCCGCGCCCAAAAATAACCCCCCGAAGGTCGGCGTACCCAAACCCTCCAGCGGAAAAATGGCCAAAAAACGGGTGGGCTATAGCCTTGGGGGGAGGGGCTGGCCAACTTCGTCCGCCGGACTCGGAATGGGGCGATACTTTGCGAGCGGCCTCCGTGTGCCAAAAATAGGCCGCGGGCACAGCAGCGCCCAAAAATAACCCCCCGAAGATCGGCGCGCAGAAACCCACCAGCGGAAAAATGGCCAAGAAACGGGTGGGCTATAGCCTTGGGGGGAGGGGCTGGCCAACTTCGTCCGCCGGACTCGGAATGGGCGAGACTTTGTGAGCGGCCTCCGCGTGCCAAAAATAGGCCGCGGTCACAGCCGCGCCCAAAAATAACTAGCCGAAGGCCGGGGCGCCTAGTTCGTCCAGCTGAAAAATGGCCAAAAAACAGGTGGGCTATAGCCTTGGGGGGAGGGTCTGGCCAACTTCGTCCGCCGGACTCGGAATGGGGCGAGACTTTGGAGCGGCCTCCGCGTGCTAAAAATAGGCCGCGGGCACAGCCGCGCCCAAAAATAACCGCCCGAAGGCCGGGGCGCCAAGTTCGTCCAGCGAAAAAATGGCCAAAAAACGGTTGGGCTATAGCCTTGGGGGGGGGCTGGCCGACTTCGTCCGCCGGACTCGGAATGGGACGAGACTTTACGAGCGGCCTCCGCGTGCCAAAAATAGGCCGCGGGCACAGCCGCGCCCAAAAATAACCCCCCGAAGGTCGGCGCACCCAAACCCTGCAGCGGAAAAATGGCCAAAAAACGGGTGGGCTATAGCCTTGGGGGGAGGGGCTGGCCAACTTCATCCGCCGGACTCGGAATGGGGTGAGCCTTTGCGAGCGGCCTCCGCGTGCCAAAAATAGACCGCGGGCACAGCCGCGCCCAAAAATAACCCCCCGAAGGTCGGCGTGCCCAAACCCTCCAGCGGAAAAATGGCCAAAAAACGGGTGGGCTATAGCCTTGGGGGATGGGGCTGGCCAACTTCGTCCGCAGGACTCGGAATGGCGCGAGACTTTGCGAGCGGCCTCCGTGTGCCAAAAATAGGCCACGGGCACAGCCGCGCTCAAAAATACCCGCCCGAAGGCCGGTGCGTCAATTTCGTCCAGCGGAAAAAGGCCACAAAAACGGGTGGGCTATAGCCTTGGGGGGAGGGGCTGGCCAACTTCGTCCGCCGGACTCGGAATGGGGCGAAACTTTGCGAGCGGCCTCCGTGTACCAAAAATAGGCCGCGGGCACAGCCGCGCCCAAAAATACCCGCCCGAAGGCCGGGGCGCCAAGTTCGTCCAGCGGAAAAAGGCCACAAAAACGGGTGGGCTATAGTCTTGGGTGGTGGGGCTGGCCAACTTCGTCCGCCGGACTCGGAATGGCGCGAGACTTTGCAAGGCGCCTCCGTGTGCCAAAAATAGGCCGCGGGCACAGCCGCGCCCAAAAATACCCGCCCGAAGGCCGGGGCGCCAAGTTCGTCCAGCGGAAAAAGGCCACAAAAACGGGTGGGCTATAGCCTTGGGGGGTGGGGCTGGCCAACTTCGTCCGCCGGACTCGGAATGGCGCGAGACTTTTCGAGGCGCCTCCGTGTGCATGCATCACACAGGATTATTTTCAACCAAACCGCGTTACTGTTCATCCGGGTCAAACCGTGTTCTTGTTTCATCTGCGTGGTCAAACCGTGAATCGTTGATCGATGACGTGGCGCAATCTCGAGCGTCCCAAATCATTTTTAATCCGATGGCCATGATTTACTCCATGTATCTATAAAAAGGGGGCCTCTCCCCCCTAATTTGATATCTCTGAATCCATTTTTGGGATCCATTTTCTGTAATTCCTTCTCCATCTTGTATTTTCTTCGTATTTAAATAAATTCCAATTTTGCCCCTAGTTCAATTATGAGTAGCTAATTTCCTTTTAAGCTTGGTTTGAAGGTGAAGCCTCAACATGTGTCATGGGCTTAATTTGGTAAATTTATTTTCTCTTCCCCTCTAGTTTTTGTGGATGTTTTGACTTCTCGTCGACAAATAATACTAATCTTGTCTAGTACCGCATTGGTTTCACCGGCCCTCTAGTACAAGGTTATTATTATTTGGTACGATAAGCCCTTAGCACCATATTGATTAGAGCGTGGTTCATGAGGTGTGGATTCCCCTCTCATGATTTAATTGACATTAATACGGATTATTTAGCCCATGATGCATGTTGATATGGATCCAGATACCCATTTTAATTTAAGTTTTAGCATATTCCAAATCATTTCCACCACAAATCCAATCACCCATTTCCAAAATTAATTCTACACAATTAAAATCCACCTCCTCGTGGGATCGACACTCGTCACCATTAGTCTATACTACAATAGATTCGTACGCTTGCGAGTACATTAAAATTTGCACAACATTTGTCCAGCGGAAAAAGGCCACAAAAACGGGTGGGCTATAGCCTTGGGGGGTGGGGCTGGCCAACTTCGTCCACCGGACTCGGAATGGCGCGAGACTTTACGAGGCGCCTCCGCGTGCCAAAAATAGGCCGCGGGCACAGCCGCGCCCAAAAAATAACCCCCCGAAGGTCGGCGTGCCCAAACCCTCCAGCGGAAAAATGGCCAAAAAACGGGTGGGGTATACCCTTGGGGGGAGGGGCTAGCCAACTTAGTCCGCCGGACTTGGAATGGGGTGAGACTTTGCGAGCGGCCTCCGCGTGCCGTAAATAGCCCGCGGGCACCGCCGCGCACAAAAATAACCCCCCGGAAGGTTGGCGTGCCCAAACCCCCCGCGGAAAAATGGCCAAAAAACGGGTGGGCTATAGCCTGGGGGGATGGGCTGGCCAACTTCGTCCGCCGGACTCGGAATGGGGCGATACTTTGCGAGCGGCCTCCGTGTGCCAAAATAGGCCGCGGGCACAGCAGCGCCAAAAATAACCCCCCGAAGATCGGCGCGCAGAAACCCACCAAATGGAAAATGGCCAAGAAACGGGTGGGCTATAGCCTTGGGGGAGGGGGCTGGCCAACTTCCGTCCGCTGGACTCGGAATGGGCGAGACTTTGTGAGCGGCCTCCGCGTGCCAAAAATAGGCCGCGGTCACAGCCGCGCGCACAAATAACTTGACGAAGGCCGGGGCGCCTAGTTCGTCCAGCCAAAAATGGCCAAAAACAGTGGGCTATAGCCTTGGGGGAGGGATCACCAACTTCGTCCGCCGGACTCGGAATGGGGCGAGACTTTGGAGCGGCCTCCGCGTGCGAAAAATAGGCCGCGGGCACAGCCGCGCCCAAAAATAACCGCCCGAAGGCCGGGGCGCCAAGTTCGTCCAGCGAAAAAATGGCCAAAAAACGGTTGGGCTATAGCCTTGGGGGGGGGCTGGCCGACTTCGTCCGCCGGACTCGGAATGGGACGAGACTTTGCGAACGGCCTCCGCGTGCCAAAAATAGACCGCGGGCACAGCCGCGCCCAAAAATAACCCCGCAGGTCGGCGCACCCAACCCCTGCAGCGGAAAAATGGCCAAAAAACGGGTGGGCTATAGCCTTGGGGGGAGGGGCTGGCCAACTTCATCCGCCGGACTCGGAATGGGGTGAGCCTTTGCGAGCGGCCTCCGCGTGCCAAAAATAGACCGCGGGCACAGCCGCGCCCAAAAATAACACCCCGAAGGACGGCGTGCCCAAACCCTCCAAATGGAAAAATGGCCAAAAAACAGGTGGGCTATAGCCTTGGTGGGAGGGTCTGGCCAACTTCGTCCGCCGGACTCGGAATGGGCGAGACTTTGTGAGCGGCCTCCGCGTGCCAAAAATAGGCCGCGGGCACAGCCGCGCCCAAAAATAACTAGCCGAAGGCCGGGGCGCCTAGTTCGTCCCAAATGAAAAATGGCCAAAAACAGTGGGGCTATAGCCTTGGGGGAGGGATCACCAACTTCGTCCGCCGGACTCGGAATGGGCGAGACTTTGGAGCGGCCTCCGCGTGCTAAAAAGGCACGGGCACAGCCGCGCCAAAAATAACCCCCTCGAAGGTCGGCGCACCCAAACCCTGCAGCGGAAAAATGGCCAAAAAACGGGTGGGCTATAGCCTTGGGGGGAGGGGCTGGCCAACTTCGTCCGCCGGACTCGGAATGGGGTGAGACTTTGTGAGCGGCCTCCGCGTGCCGAAAATAGACCGCGGGCACAGCCGCGCTCAAAAATAACCCCCCGAAGGTCGGCGTGCCCAAACCCTCCAGCGGAAAAATGGCCAAAAAACGGGTGGGCTATAGCCTTGGGGGGAGGGGCTGGCCAACTTCGTCCGCCGGACTCGGAATGGGCGAGACTTTGTGAGCGGCCTCCGCGTGCCAAAAATAGGCTGCGGGCACACCCACACCCAAAAATAACCGCCCGAAGGCCGGGGCGCCTTGTTCGTCCAGCGGAAAAAATGGCCAAAAAACGAGTGGCCTATAGCCTTGGGGGGAGGGGCTGGCCAACTTCGTCCGCCGGACTCGGAATGGGGCGGACTTTGCGAGCAGCCTCCGCGTGCCAAAAATAGGCCGCGGGCACAGCCGCGCCCAAAAATACCCGCCCGAAGGCCAGGGCGCCAAGTTCGTCCAGCGAAAAAAGGCCACAAAAACGGGTGGGCTATAGCCATGGGGGGTGGGGCTGGCCAACTTCGTCCGCCGGACTCGGAATGGCGCGAGACTTTACGAGGCACCTCCGTGTGCCAAAAATAGGCCGCGGGCACAGCCGCGCCGAAAAATACCCGCCCGAAGGCCGTGGCGCCAAGTTCGTCTACCGTAAAAAGGCCACAAAAACGGGTGGGCTATAGCCTTGGGGGGTGGGGCGGGCCAACTTCGTCTGCCGGACTCGGAATGGCGCGAGACTTTGCGAGACGCCTCCGTGTGCCAAAAATAGGCCGCGGGCACAGCCGCTCCCAAAAATACCCGCCCCAAGGCCGGGGCGCCAAGTTCGTCCAGCGGAAAAAGGCCACAAAAACGGGTGGGCTATAGCCTTGGGGGGTGGGGCTGGCCAACTTCGTCCGCCGGACTCGGAATGGCGCGAGACTTTTCGAGGCGCCTCTGTGTGCCAAAAATAGGCCGCGGTCACAGCCGCGCCCAAAAATACCCGCCCAAAGGCCGGGGCGCCAAGTTCGTCCAGCGGAAAATGGCCACAAAAACGGGTGGGCTATCGCCTTGGGGGGTGGGGCTGGCCAACTTCGTCCGCCGGACTCGGAATGGCGCGAGACTTTTCGAGGCGTCTCCGTGTGCATGCATCACACAGGATTATTTTCAACCAAACTGTGTTACTGTTCATCCGGGTCAAACCGTGTTACTGTTCATCTGCGTGGTCAAACCGTGTTACTGTTCATCCGCGTGGTCAAACCGTGAACTGTTGACTGATGACGTGGCGCAATGCTGAGCGTCCAAACTGTTTTTAATCCGATGGCCATGATTTACTCCATGTATCTATAAAAAGGGGGCCTCTCCCCCCTAATTTGATATCTCTGAATCCATTTTTGGGATCCATTTTCTGTAATTCCTTCTCCATCTTGTATTTTCTTCGTATTTAAATAAATTCCCATTTTGCCCCTAGTTCAATTATGAGTAGCTAATTTCCTTTTAAGCTTGGGTTGAAGGTGAAGCCTCAACATGTGTCATGGGCTTAATTTGGTAAATTTATTTCTCTTCCCCTCTAGTTTTTGTGGATGTTTTGACTTCTCGTCGACAAATAATACTAATCTTGTCTTGTACCGCATTGGTTTCACCGGCCCTCTAGTACAAGGTTATTATTATTTGGCACGATAAGCCCTTAGCACCATATTGATTAGAACGTGGTTCATGAGGTGTGGATTCCCCTCTCATGATTTAATTGACATTAATACGGATTATTTAGCCCATGATGCATGTTGATACGGATCCAGATACCCATTTTAATTTAAGTTTTAGCATATTCCAAATCATTTCCACCACAAATCCAATCACCCATTTCCAAAATTAATTCTACACAATTAAAATCCACCTCCTCGTGGGATCGACACTCGTCACCATTAGTCTATACTACAATAGATTCGTGCGCTTGCGAGTACATTAAAATTTGCACAACATTCGTCCAGCGGAAAAAGGCCACAAAAACGGGTGGGCTATAGCTTTGGGGGGTGGAGCTGGCCCACTTCGTCCGCCGGACTCGGAATGGCGCGAGACTTTGCGAGGCGCCTCCGTGTGCCAAAAATAGGCCGCGGGCACAGCCGAGCCCAAAAATAACCCCCCGAAGGTCGGCGCGCCAAATTCGTCCAGCGGAAAAATGGCCACAAAAACGGGTGGGCTATAGCCTTGGGGGGAGGGGCTGGTCAACTTCGTCCGCCGGACTCGGAATGGGGCGAGACTTTGCGAGCGGCCTCCGCATGCCAAAAATATGCTGCGGGCACAGCCGCGCCCAAAAATAACAGCCCGAAGGCCGGGGCGCCTAGTTCGTCCAGCGGAAAAATGGCCAAAAAACGGGTGGGCTATAGCCTTGGGGGGAGGGGCTGGCCAACTTCGTCCGCCGGACTCGGAATGGGGCGAGACTTTGCGAACGG
Source organism: Citrus sp. QX-2021 (assembly GCA_030444885.1). Taxonomy (NCBI): domain Eukaryota; kingdom Viridiplantae; phylum Streptophyta; class Magnoliopsida; order Sapindales; family Rutaceae; genus Citrus; species Citrus sp. QX-2021. The sequence goes on along the minus strand of JAUJEF010000249.1, from coordinate 6,702 downwards.
ACTCCGCGTGCCAAAAATAGGCCGCGGGCACAGCCGCGCCCAAAAATAACCCCCCGAAGGTCGGCGCGCCCAAACCCTCCAGCGGAAAAATGGCCAAAAAACGGGTGGGCTATAGCCTTGGGGGGAGGGGCTGGCCAACTTCGTCCGCCGGACTCGGAATGGGGTGAGACTTTGCGAGCGGCCTCCGCATGTCAAAAATAGGCCGCGGGCACGGCCGCGCCCAAAAATAACCCCCCGAAGGTCGGCGCGCCCAAACCCTCCAGCGGAAAAATGGCCAAAAAACGGGTGGGCTATAGCCTTGGGGGTAGGGGCGGGCCAACTTCGTCCGCCGGACTCGGAATGGGCGAGACGTTGTGAGCGGCCTCCGCGTGCCAAAAATAGGCCGCGGGCATAGCCGCGCCCAAAAATAACTGCCCGAAGGCTGGGGCGCCTAGTTCGTCCAGCGGAAAAATGGCCAAAAAACAGGTGGGCTATAGCCTGGGGGGAGGGGCTGGCCAACTTCGTCCGCCGGACTCCGAATGGGGTGAGACTTTGGAGTGGCCTCCGCGTGCTAAAAATAGGCCGCGGGCACAGCCGCGCCCAAAAATAACCGCCCGAAGGCCGGTGCGCCAAGTTCGTCCAGCGGAAAAATGGCCAAAAAACGGGTGGGCTATAGCCTTGGGGGAGGGGCTGGCCAACTTCGTCCGCCGGACTCGGAATGGGGCGAGACTTTACGAGCGGCCTCCGAATGCCAAAAATAGGCCGCGAACACAGCCATGCCCAAAAACAACACCCCGAAGGTCGTTGCGCCCAAACCCCCCAGCGGAAAAATGGCCAAAAAACGGGTGGGCTATAGCCTTGGGGGGAGGGGCTGGCCAACTTCGTCCGCCGGACTCGGAATGGGGCGAGACTTTACGAGTGGCCTCCGCATTCCAAAAATAGGCCGCGGGCACAGCCACGCCAAAAAATAACCGCCCGATGGCCGGGGCGCCAAGTTCGTCCAGCGGAAAAATGGCCAAAAAACGGGTGGGCTATAGCCTTGGGGGGAGGGGATGGCCAACTTCGTCCGCCGGACTCGGAATGGGGCGAGACTTTGCGAGCGGCCTCCGCGTGGTAAAAATAGGCTGCGGGTAGAGCCGCGCCCAAAAATAACCCCCCGAAGGTCGGCGCGCCCAAACCCCCCAATGGAAAAATGGCCAAAAAACGGGTGGGCTATAGCCTTGGGGGGAGGGGCTGGCCAACTTCGTCCGCCGGACTCGGAATGGGGTGAGACTTTGCGAGCGGCCTCCGCATGCCAAAAATAGGCCGCGGGCACAGCCGCGCCCAAAAATAACCGCCCGAAGGCCGGGGCGCCAAGTTCGTCCAGCGGAAAAATGGCCAAAAAACGGGTGGGCTATAGCCTGGGGGGAGGGGCTGGCCAACTTCGTCCGCCGGACTCCGAATGGGGTGAGACTTTGGAGCGGCCTCCGCGTGCTAAAAATAGGCCATGGGCACAGCCGCGCCCAAAAATAGCCGCCCGAAGGCCGGGGCGCCAAGTTCGTCCAGCGGAAAAATGGGCAAAAAACGGGTGGGCAATAGCCCTGGGGGGAGGGGCTGGCCAACTTCGTCCGCCGGACTCGGAATGGGGCGAGACTTTACGAGCGGCCTCCGCATGCCAAAAATAGGCTGTGGGCACAGCCATGCCCAAAAACAACACCCCGAAGGTCGTTGCGCCCAAACCCCCCAGCGAAAAAATGGCCAAAAAACGGGTGGGCCATAGCCTTGGGGGGAGGGTCTGGCCAAATTCGTCCGCCGGACTCGGAAAGGGGCGAGACTTTGCGGGCGGCCTCCGCGAGCTAAAAATAGACCGTGGGCACAGCCGCACCCAAATATAACCGCCCGAAGGCCGGGGCGCCAAGTTCGTCCAGCGGAAAAATGGCCAAAAAACGGGTGGGCTATAGCCTTAGGAGAAGGGGCTGGCCAACTTCGTCCGCCGGATTCGGAATGGGCGAGACTTTGCGAGCGGCCTCCGCGTGCCAAAAATAGCCCGCGGGCACATCATGCCCAAAAACAACATCCCGAAGGTCGTTCGCCCAAACCCCCCAGCGGAAAAATGGTCAAAAAATGGGTGGGCTATAGCCTTGGGGGGAGGGGCTGGCCCACTTCGTTCGCCGGACTCGGAATGGGGCGAGCCTTTGCGAGCGGCCTCCGCGTGCTAAAAATAGGCCGCGGGCACAGCCGCGCCCAAAAATAACCCCCCGAAGGTCGTTGCGCCCAAACCACCCAACGGAAAAATGGCCAAAAAACGGGTGGACTATAGCCTTGGGGGGAGGGGCTTGCCAACTTCGTCCGCCGGACTCGGAATGGGGCGAGACTTTGCGAGCGGCCTCTGCGTGCCAAAAATAGGTCGCGGGGACAGCCGCGCCCAAAATGAACCCCCCGAAGGCCGGGGCGCCAAGTTCGTCCAGCGGAAAAATGGCCAAAAAACGGGAGGGCTGTAGCCTTGGGGGGAGGGGCTGGCCCACTTCATCCGCCGGACTCGGAATGGGGCGAGACTTTCCGAGCGGCCTCCGTATGCCAAAAATAGGCCACGGGCACAGCTGCGACCAAAAATAACCGCCCGAAGGTCAGCGCGCCCAAACCCCCCAGCGGAAAAATGGCCAAAAAAAGGGTGGGCAATAGCCTTGGGGGGAGGGGCTGGCCAACTTCGTCCGCCGGACTCGGAATGGGGCGAGACTTTACGATCGGCCTCCGCGTGCCCAAAATAGACCGCGGGCATTGCCGCGACCAAAAAGAACCCCCCGTAGGTCATTGCGCCCAAACCCCCCAGCGAAAATATGGACAAAAAACGGGTGGGCTATAGCCTTGGGGGGAGGGGCTGGCCAACTTCGTCCGCCGGACTCGGAATGGCGCGAGACATTTCGAGGCGCCTCCGTGTGCCAAAAATAGGCCGCGGGCACAGCGGCGCCCAAAAATACCCGCCCGAAGGCCGGGGCGCCAAGTTCGTCCTACGGAAAATGGCCACAAAAACGGGTGGGCTATGGCCTTGGGGGGTGGGGCTGGCCCACTTCGTCCGCCGGACTCGGAATGGCGCGAGACTTTGCGAAGCGCTTCCGTGTGCCAAAAATTGGCCGCGTACACAGCCGCGCCCAAAAATACCCGCCCGAAGGCCGGGGCGCCAAGTTCGTCCAGCGGAAAATGGCCACAAAAACGGGTGGGCTATAGGCTTGGGGGGTGGGGCTGGCAAACTTCGTCCGCCGGACTCGGAATGGCGCGAGACTTTGCGGGGCACCTACTTGTGCCAAAAATAGGCCGCGGGCACAGCCGCGCCCAAAAATACCCGCCCGAAGGCCGGGGTGCCAAGTTCGTCCAGCGGAAAATGGCCACAAAAACGGGTGGGCTATAGCCTTGGGGGGTGGGGCTGGCAAAGTTCGTCCGCCGGACTCGGAATGGCGCGAGACTTTGCAATGCGCCTCCGTGTGCCAAAAATAGTCCGCGGTCGTAGCCGCGCCCAATAATACCCGCCCGAAGGCCGGGGCGCCAAGTTCGTCCAGCGGAAAATGGCCACAAAATCGGGTGGGCTATAGCCTTGGGGGGTGAATGGCGCGAGACTTTGCGAGGCGCTTCCGAGTGCCAAAAATAGGCCGCGGGCACAGCCGCGCAAAAAAATACTCGACCGAAGGCCGGGGCGCCAAGTTCGTCCAGCGGAAAATGGCCACAAAAACGGGTGGGCTATAGCCTTGGGGGGTGGGGCAGGCCCACTTCGTCCGCCGGACTCGGAATGGCGCGAGACTTTGCGAGCGGCCACCGTGTGTCAAAAATAGGCCCCGGGCACAGCCGCGCCCAAAAATAACCGCCCGAAGGCCGGGGCGCCAAGTTCGTCCAGCGGAAAAAGGCCACAAAAACGGGTGGGCTATAGCCTTGGGGGGTATGGCTGGCCAAGTTCATCCGCCGGACTCGGAATGGGACGAGTCTTTGCGAGCGGCCTCCGTGTGCCAAAAATAGGCCGCAGGCACAGCTGTACCCAAAAATAACCGCCCGAAGGCCGGGGCGCCGAGTTCGTCCAGCGGAAAAAGGCCACAAAAACGGGTGGGCTATAGCCTCGGGGGCTGGGGCTGGCCAAGTTCGTCCACCGGATTCGGAAAGGGACGAGACTTTACGAGCGGGCCTCGTGTGCCAAAAATAGGCCGTGGACACCGCCGCACCCAAAAATAACCGCCCGAAGGCCGGGGAGCCTAGTTCGTCCAACGGAAAAAGGCCACAGAAACGGGTTGGCTATAGCCTTGTGGGGTGGGGCTGGCCAAGTTCGTCCACCGGACTTGGAATGGGAGGAGACTTTGCGAGCGGCGTACGTGTGCGAAAAATAGGCCCCGGGCACAGCGCGCCCAAAATAACCGCCCAAGGCCGGGGCGCCAAGTTCGTCCAACGGAAAAAGGCCACAAAAACGGGTGGGCTATAGTCTTAGGGGTGGGGCTGGCCAACTTCGTCCGCCGGACTCGGAATGGCGCGAGACTTTGCGAGCGGCCTCCGTGTGCCAAAAATAGGCCCCGGGCACAGCCGCGTACAAAATTAACCGCCCGAAGGCCGGGGCGCCAAGTTCGTCCAGCGGAAAAAGGCCACAAAAACGGGTGGGCTATAGCCTTGGGGGGTGGGGCTTGCCCACTTTGTCCGCCGGACTCGGAATGGCGCGAGACTTTGCGAGCGGCCTCCATGTGCCAAAAATAGGCCCCGGCCACAGCCGCGCCCGAAGGCTGGGGCGCCAAGTTCCTCCTGCGGAAAAAGGCCACAAAAACGGGCGGGCTATAGCCTTGGGGGGTGGGGCAGGCCCACCTCGTCTGCCGGACTCGGAATGGCGTGAGACTTTGCGAGCGGCATCCATGAGCCAAAAATAGGGCCCGGGCATAGACGCGTCCAAAGATAACCGCCCGAAGGCCGGGGCGCCAAGTTCGTCCAGCGGAAAAAGGCCACAAAAACGGGTGGGCTATAGCCTTGGGGGGGTGGGGCTGGCCCACTTCGTCCGCCGGACTCAGAATGGCGCGAGACTTTGCGAGCGGCCTCCGTGTGCAAAAAATAGGCCCAGGGCACAGCCGCGCCCAAAAATAACCGCCCGAAGGCCGGGGCGCCAAGTTCGTCCAGCGGAAAAAGGCCACAAAAACGGGTGGGCTATAGCCTTGGGGGGTGGGGCTGGCCAACTTCGTCCGCCGGACTCGGAATGGCGCGAGACTTTACGAAGCACTTCCGTGTGCCAAAAATTGGCCGCGTACACAGCCGCGCCCAAAAATACCCGCCCGAAGGCCGGGGCGCCAAGTTCGTCCAGCGGAAAATGGCCACAAAAACGGGTGGGCTATAGGCTTGGGGGGTGGGGCTGGCAAACTTCGTCCGCCGGACTCGGAATGGCGCGAGACTTTGCGAGGCACCTACTTGTGCCAAAAATAGGCCGCGGGCACAGCCGCGCCCAAAAATACCTGCCCGAAGGCCGGGGTGCCAAGTTCGTCCAGCGGAAAATGGCCACAAAAACGGGTGGGCTATAGCCTTGGGGGGTGGGGCTGGCAAAGTTCGTTCGCCGGACTCGGAATGGCGCGAGACCTTGCAAAGCACCTACGTGTGCTAAAAATAGGCCGCGGGCACAGCCGCGCCCGAAAATACCTGCCCGAAGGACGGGGCGCCAAGTTCGTCCAGCGGAAAATGGCCACAAAAACGGGTGGGCTATAGCCTTGGGGGGTGGGGCTTGCCCACTTCGTCCACCGGACTCGGAATGGCGCGAGACTTTGCGAGCGGCCTCCGTGTGCCAAAAATAGGCCGCGGGCACAGCCACGCAAAAAAATACTCGACCGAAGGCCGGGGCGCCAAGTTCGTCCAGCGGAAAATGGCCACAAAAACGGGTGTGCTATAGCCTTCGGGGGTGGGGCTGGCAGACTTCGTCCGCCAGACTCGGAATGGCGCGAGAGTTTGCGAGCGGCCACCGTGTGTCAAAAATAGGCCCCGGGCACAGCCGCGCCCAAAAATAACCGCCCGAAGGCCGGGGCGCCAAGTTCGTCCAGCGGAAAGAGGCCACAAAAACGGGTGGGCTATAGCCTTGCGGGGTGGGGCTGGCCAGCTTCGTCCGCCGGACTCGAAATGGCGCGAGACTTTGCGAGCGGCCTCCGTGTGCCAAAAATAGGCCCCGGCCACAGCCGCGCCCAAAAATAACCACCCGAAGTCCGGTGCGCCAAGTTCGTCCAGGGGAAAAAGGCCACAAAAACGGGTGGGCTATAGCCTTGGGGGGTGGGGCTGGCCGACTTCGTCCGCCGGACTGGGAATGGCGCGAGACATTGCCAGCGGCCTCCGTGTGCAAAAAATAGGCCCCGGGCACAGCCGCGCCCAAAAATAACCCCCCGAAGGGCGGGGCGCCACGTTCGTCCAGCGGAAAAAGGCCACCAAAACGGGTGGGCTATAGCCTTGGGGGGTTGGGCCGGCCGACTTCGTCCGCCGGACTCAGAATGGCGCGAGACTTTGCGAGCGGCCTCCGTGTGCCAAAAATAGGCCCCGGGCGCAGCCGCGCCCAAAAATAACCGCCCGAAGGCTGAGGCGCCAAGTTCCTCCTGCGGAGAAAGGCCACAAAAACGGGCGGGCTATAGCCTTGGGGGATTGGGCCGGCCGACTTCGTCCGCCGGACTCAGAATGGTGCGAGACTTTGCGAGCGGCCTCCGTGTGCCAAAAATAGGACCCGGGCGCAGCCGCGCCCAAAAATAACCGCCCGAAGGC